>VYZW01003115.1:105479-144886 GCA_013401315.1 Balaeniceps rex | reverse complement strand
TTTTGGTTTTTCCAAACAAGAAAGTGGAGCAGCTGGCTTGCATTCTTGGATTTTTCCTTTTCTGACTTGCTCCTTTCCTTCTGTCTCCTGTTTTCAGGTCAGTGCTTGGTTCTCAAAGCGGATCCAGACAAAAATCAAGGACCTTCTGCAACAAATGGAGGAAGGGCTGAAGACGGCAGATCCACATGACTGCTCTGCCTATACTGGCTGGACTGGTGAGAAAGCGAGAATTTGAATGAAGTGTGTTTGTTAAATGGCATAATTGGGTTTATTCACAGGAGGAGGTTCTGATATTCTCACAGGAGCAGCAGCAATACTCTGATACAGGCATTTGTGTGAGTTGGTTTCTTTTAACTCTGGACCCTTGGTCACTACTGTTTGGAATCACTTGCATTGATTTCAGTGGACAAAGGATCTAGTTACAAAGAGGTAATTGGCTTTTGTATATGGAGATCTTTTTCTTGCAGAAGGAGTGGATTTTCTAAGGCTACTTCTTATTATGGCTTACCTCTAGTTTCCTTAATATTTTCTTAAAATGCGTTATTTTCACCTTTTTCTGTTCAACTGACTGATAGTCAGCAGTTGTCTGATGGTAACAGCATCTTCTAATCATTGAGAGGGGGTGTTCTGTGCGCAGGAGCTTGGAGCCTTAAAATCTCGAATAGTGATAATTTGGCTCTGCTTGTTCTCTCTGTACAAAAAAGGTAAAATGAATGTGTGAGGGGGGGAGTATGGAGGTGAGGTTGCAAGATTGTGAAGTGCATGAAGATAAACAGGCATGTGCAAGCGCTGGTTATTGCTAGGCACTGTCGTCCATTTAGCATTGCATCACTGATGCTGTCCAAATGTGAATGAGCCCTTCTAATCCTTTAGGCAGAGCCTGCACTTGTAAAGCCTGATGAAGCCACTGCTCTTCAAGCTGCTAAAACACTTTTCTGTCTTGGCCTCTTAAGTGCCACTTTGCTATTACAATGGTATAGTCTATTCCGGCTCTGTCTAGCTCACACTTCAGACATACTTATGCTTTTAGCACAGCATGTTTGAAATGTGCCCTGAGGAGATCTGTTCTTTTATCTTTGTGTCTTGAGGGGGAGCAGCTTGGAAAAACTCTCCAGGCTTTACCCGTGCTCACGCTTAATTCTGGCAGCAAAAGGGTAAAATTTCTTTGCTTTCTTCTTAATGTTTCGGTACAGATGGTGCTGTGGGTGGATGGGTGGGGAAGTTTTAGACAACTGACTTAAACGTAGATGTGTTTCAAGGTCTGAAAGTGAGTGGCTGCTAAGTGGGTGCAGATCTCGAGTGGTGGGCATTCTCGCGCTGACGTTACAAAATGGCTCCCGGGGAGCCGTGTTCTGTGCCTGACACTGTGACTGACAACTGAAGTTATGGCTGATAAACCAGAGCATGCTGAAAATGAGTCATAAGCTAAAAGTAACACAGCCGTCATTAGCTGAAACAAGAAGATAGATGAACAAGTAACGTGGTCTAAAGAGAATCGGGTTTTTTCCATCCTGCCTTCCTAGATCACTGCTACATCTATTCCAAGTTGTAAACTTCTTTCAAGGATTTTGTGGAATTGACTCCTGAATAAAAATACTTAAATGATCTGGCTTTTAAAAAACAGTGAAAGTACTTTCTTCCCAAACTTGCTTCTTGCAGCATTTTGCTAGTGTGCAAATCAGAAGATAAAAGCAATGCTGAAGTCTAGAAGTACCAAGTCTAGACAAATCTTATTGGCAGTGCACAGTCCTGAGCATTGGCTTGAGATTTGTGAAATGTCTTTAAAATCTTGGGAGCACGTACTGTTGGCACATAACAGTCACAGGACTCATGTTAGAGTCCATCTTCTTATACAAGTCCTCTTTGTATGTGCGAGACATCTTGGAGGAGCCACTTTAAAGGTGTTGCACAAGGAAGGATTGGATGAACCGGGCCTCATGGCTACTTTCTGATCATCCCTTGATCAAACCCAGATATCTACACATTTGTTGCAACATAAAAAAGGGTTACAGAAATCCCAGTAAATAGCCAACAAGTTCCCATGCCACTGAATTGGGCTAACCGAGCTCTGCAGCTCTCTTCTTGGACTCATGTAGAAAGGCCTGTTCAAAGCCAGTCCAGAGAACATCTGAGGATGTACCAGCACTGTTGCGGTGCTATTCTTCTTTTACTCCTCAGGTAGCCTCTCTGTGGAGCTAAGTGGGCCTTGTGTGTACTCAGCTTTAGTTGTGGCTCAGGAGAGTGCTCTCCCTGTTCAGAAACACATTTGAGGTGCAGTACAGTCTGGAAGTAAATGTTTTGCTTCTGCACGTGTATGCTTGCAGTTGGCCCGTAAACATCCACTTAGTTGGATTTGTTTCACTTTCTTCAGTCTACACGGTTGCAATTTTTAAGGTTTGGTTTTGTTTTGTTTTAATGGAAAAATATGTAATGAGTTTAATGGACTGAAGCTTGATATTACCTTCCGGCATTGTCTGAGGACTTGTTTGCTTGCTGGCTTTTACAAACCAGCTTAACTTGTAGAAGCTCATAATCTTGTTGTGAAATACATTTAAGGGTTATAAAGAACTTGGGAAGTTGAATCCAAAAAGTCGTCGAAAGATCCTTTTACAAATCAAATGGAAAATAAGTCACTTCTTACATATAATAGATGAGTATTGTACAGTCAATGTACTTGGTCTATACACATGCTTGTTAGCCCATGTTTTTGAGTGTTCAGTGATTTCTTCACCAAGCATTGGTGCCTGTGTCATGAATTTTCTTCATTCTCTGCAAGTTATGAGTCTACTGTTGGGCTACAGTCTGATAATTTTTTTTTATTTTTTGTCACAATCCAAATTGAAATGTAATCAAAATAGATGGACTGATGCCTTCCCATTGCATAAGATAGGACCCTTGACTGGCACGTTTTAATTGCCCAAATACCTGTTCGCATTTGAGTTACTGGTTCAGAGGCACTAAAGAAGGGAATATGATATACTTAGAATGAAAAGTAAATGAAACTATCTCTTTTTCATGTGGTTGTTCCAGGTATTGCTCTCTTATATCTGCAACTGTACCGTGTCACGAAAAAACAGAGCCATTTGCAGCGATCTCTTGATTACGTGAAGAGAATCCTTCGCAATCTGAATGGCAGAAGAGTTACTTTCCTCTGTGGTGATGCTGGGCCACTGGCAGTGGGTGCAGTGGTTTATCACAAGCTGAAAAACGACAGTGAATCTAAAGAATGTGTTGCCAAGTAAGTGGTTGATGGTGGAAAAAGCCATGCCCTTCATTTGTAGAGAGCATTGGTTCAGTAACATTAGCAAGTGGAGTTTTGGAGGACAGGATTAAAAAATGGAGACAATTTTTCCCCTGATACATTTTCAGTAGAAGAATACAAAATAGGCTTTATCTTTGTTAAAGCTGGCTTACACTTGATTCACATTTAACGGGTTATCTTGAGTCCTCTATCACTGCAAGGACAGGATGTCCTGGACATATCTGTAGTGCATGCACGTTTTGATTTTGTCACATTGAAGTGACATTTAACAAAAGCTGCACGCTTCTCATTGGCAATATGTAGTGCTTGTGCAGTGTGTGATGCTTCCTGTAAAGCGTGGGTCTTAATTGTGGATTCATTACAAAACATGTACACTGCAGGGATCTGGAACCATCCAGACAGAAACATGGTACATCAGATTGATATGTAACAAAGATTTAATAAAACAAAGAGGAGGTATTTGCTGAACTGTTAAAGGCAAGGGCTTTAATTAGGTCAGAGCATATGAAGGGTAGCCTGAAAAAATTGCAGCCCATTTTCAAAGTAATCTAGATATAACAAATGTCTTGAGAAATCCCATTTAGATGTAGAGCTTCCTTGGAGAACTAACTGTCCCTTTGCTGGTACCGAGCTGACTGCTGTCCTGGCAAGGGCTGGAAGTGCTGGAGCCCTGTGGGGTTTGCATTCGGCACCAGCAATCCACCTGCTAGCAGTCCAGCAGCATACCTTACGCTGCCAGAATTTGCGGACTAGCCTTGCATCCTCATCTCCGTTCCAGTTTATACTTGGCAATATAATTGGTCTCTTTCTAATCTAGAATTCTAGTGTGATTAATCTCTGCTGCTGTTCCTGAATGAATATTTCAGTTTTGAAATGGATGATAGGTTTTTTTGCTTTTAGAATTGGCAGTAAACTTGGGCATGTCATTTTGGATGCAGCTAGGAAAGCAGTGTTGCTGTAAGGTGTGAAGCATGAGTATAGCAAAATGAGATTAGCAATAAATCTTTTAGTCTTGCCTCTGCTTGGAAAGCCATTTCTAGGAGGAGGACTGAAAAGGACATTAGTTTGATTATTTGTTCCTTTTCTTCCTTTTCTGTTTACAAATATATTCATGACACCAGCTGAGTGGTACATTACGGATGTCAAAATGTAATCTATGATTGCACTTTTAACTTTTTACCTTGTAGCTGTCCAGTTTTATGATTTGAATAATAAAACTTAACAGTGAACATTTTAACAGAAGATAATTCAATTCTAAGTCCAAAGAGTAGTTCCAAGAAAGGAATGATAATAGAAAACATATAAAACTTTTTTTTCTTTTTTTTTTTTTTTTTTTTTTTTTTGGAGAGTGGCTTTTCCCTAGTATTAAGCAGTGACAGCATAAACAAGCCATTGGGGTCAGTGTTTTTGCTCCAGCATGATGTTAGTGCTAACATTTCTGCCAAGTAATAGCTGTTGGGGGGGATCTGGGAATTGAATTTGGTCTTAATCCAGATTGTCTTGCCCTCTCCCCCAATTTAAAATGTGATCATTTCCATGGTTTCATCTAATTGCCAATTTAAGCACAAAAGATAGGAAGAAACAGGGAGGAAGTGGGTAGGAAAACAGAGCTCTGTTCCACCTCAATTCTAATGCAGACTGCTGGAGTAATAGCAGGGAGCCTCTTTGTAGCAAATGATAGTTGCAATGGCCAGCCCAAGGTTTTTTTCCATCACTGAAGGCAAGCAAAACACTTGTGCATAATAGCAGTGCCCTTTTCAAAATTGAGCTGCTAAATATTTGAGACAATGTGTTGTCTAGGGAGGGGGAGTGCTGAATGGTCGTGTTGGGTTTTTTTTGTTTGTTTTTGTTATTTCCCTCTTACACATCTACAATTAAGGGTCCTTGCTTAGGTGAAATTCCCAGAGTCTCCAGGTGGTGCTCCCTATTTGTTGGAGTAGTTCTCCAGCCTCATCTAGCCCCCACCCTGCACCCATACATCTGTTTCTGTGTGCACAAAAACTTGGTAGTTGCACTAATACTCTCCTGGCTCTGGCTCTGAGTTGCCTGTCTGTCAGGGATGGCAGGCACGCAGGACTTCTGTGTGTAAATCTGGCAGCCAGCAGAACTGGGGATGACTGAAGGGAAGTGGTGGGGCTTCGGCTTTGATTAACGGCTTCTGCAATACATAGTCCGGTATGGTCTCTAGAGAAGATGCTCTCTGTCCCCACCTTCCTTGTCTGATGCAGGTTGTTGCAGCTCCAAAGGACAGTTGTAAGCACAGATGCTGAACTTCCAGATGAGCTGCTTTATGGCAGAGCAGGTTACCTATATGCCTTGCTGTACCTGAATACTGAAATCGGTCCGGACACTGTCCCACAGTCTGTTATCAAAGAGGTAAGATACTTTTCTCTCTCCAGTGCCACAGCATCAGTGAGGTTGAACTGGAATCAATCCTTCACGTAATTCAAGGGATTAAGAGAGGGAGGCTGGAGAGGAGAGGGACCTAGAACTGGGAACTCCGTCTCATACCTCCCTCCAATCTCTTCCCCCTTTCCCTGCTGCTCAGCTGGGACTGAGACAGGCCAGTGTGGGTAGGTCCATGGCCAGCCATGGAAATGGATCTAATATGTAACTGGTTTTGGAGCATTTGAGAATGAAAAATTGTTACAAAAAACGTTAAGAAAGAAGTGTGGAAGTGTTTAAGTGAAAAGAAGGAGAATTCAGTGTGGGGAAGATGCACGACTGTACCATAGATACCAGAATCAGAGAAGGCAGGCCTGGAAAAAAGAAATATTTCTGTATTAAATTCTATTCTTAGAAATATAAGTGATTCTATCATTTAGGATAAATTCCATTTCTACCTCAACACTCAAGTTCAAATGAATTGAATGTCATTGTCCTATCACTGTTTATTGTGGCTTATTCTTTACTGTGGTTTTAGTCACGACAAAGCAAAACCCTCTGAATCAAAGCAAGCAAGACAGACGGAAGGTGTGTGTTCTCTTTCTTAGGTAATAGATGCTATTATTGAATCGGGGAAAAACTTCTCGAAGGAGGAGCGGAAAACAGACCGTTGTCCTCTGTTGTACCAGTGGCACAGGAAGCAGTATGTTGGAGCAGCCCATGGAGTGGCTGGGATCTATTACATGCTCATGCAGGTAAGAGAATCTTCTGAGGGATGGGGTGAAACACCAGTGATTTCTTGTTTTGCATCAGAGGATCTTATCTTCAGCTTTCATGTGTGTGCAGTGTTGTGCCGGGTCAGGGTCTCGCAGTTTGGAGTTAGACTCTGCAGCACAGAACTGTGCAGAGGTGCTAGCTCAGGCCCTGGTAGCAGAAGAAAACTGTGACTCTGATATCCTTGCATTAGAGTGAATTAAACCTTGAGTTGTGGTTCAGAGCACCAGCATTGCAGGAGCTGAAGTTTCCTATCCTCAACAGAGATAGTGAAGTGCCTTCCCTCATCCTCATACTTACCTCTTCTGGTGCCTGCAGTTAGACCAGCTAAATATTCACTTACTCACCATCCATCGCTCTTAATCTTCAGGTTTTTGCTATTTTTAAATTAGTGCACCACTGGTACCTCCTGTCCTCCTCTCTTTTCCAGTGTCCTCCTCCATGCCCTTCCTCTCTTTTCCAGTGACTTTTTTTTTTTCTCACTGTCTTGAAGCTTTTGGAAGACTATCCTTAATCACACATTAGTCTTCAGTATGCTTTTAGTCTTTAGATCTTCTTCCTCTTCCTTATCCACCCCATCTCTCCCCCAAAAATCTCATGTTCCTTAGTGCATTTATGACCCCTGCTCTCCTCTTTATGTTGTCCTGAGTGAGATTCCTCTCTTTTGTATGCCTTCTCTTTCCCATGCTTAAATCTATTCCCCCCTGCCCTGAGGTTCTCCAATAGGATTTTGATGTTTTTCAAAACAGACCTGTATATCTTCTTTCTGTTGTACAGTCTGGAAAAAGAGCCTTAAGATTCATTGTAGAAGATGGCCATAGAGCTGCAAAATTTGTATTGTATCTGTTTCTGGTTTTTAAAGGTGCTGCCAGTCTGTGCATCTTTGTAAATGTTAATTTCTTACCAGCTCACGCAGAATGACTTTCCTTCAGTCAAGTGGAAGGATTGGACATCCTCGCAGCCTGAAGCTGCGTACGAATATTCACTGCAGAAGTGACTGAGCTGGTATTTGGTGTTGCCACTGCTCAGCTGTTCCTCATTTGCAAAAGATGCTGTGACTTCTCCCCATCTGTTTCAGATTAGCTCACATCACTTCCACCAGTAGCTGAGGCTAAAGCGGCTGACTTTGCTGTGGAAGTAGCTACTGCTCTGCTACCTGGGGGCATGTCTTAACCTCACTACAGCCATTTTCTGCACTGACCATCTCACTGGGGCCTCAGGCTGCTCTGATTTACTGTGCCCTTACCTTCACTTCCTGCTTTCTTCAGCAAGGTGGTCTGCCCCCTTCCTGCTCCCTCATCTTCCTGGCTTCCATTTTTCCTTCCCCGGCTCTGCTAGATTTTCTGAGAAACACCCGGTCCTTTAAGGAAGCTTCTTTAAAGGTTCCATCCTTCATTTACTATTCAAGGCTGATAGCAGAAATAAATGCACAGCGCTTTTTGGTTTAAGCAGAAGCTACTCTGTCTACATGTTAAAATCGTAACTATCTTTTCCTTTACATATAATTGCTGCTTTTAAGAATTACCACAAAGCCATTGTTTATGCAGCATTAGATTACTGTCTTTTCACCGTACATTAAATATTGTGAGTCATGCAGAGTTGAGTCATCCACTGCAGAAGAAGATGGCATATTGGAGTCCATCCTTTCTCCATCCCTCCCACGCCAAATGAGGAGAATATTTCTGTATTTTCGGTGAAGAATTCAGGAGATGGTTTGTTGAGTGGTTGTTTGATAACAAAAAAAGCGTGTCCAACATAGCACCTGAGATGTGAAGGTCACTGATCATCACTTCTGTACAACACCTTTATGAGGAAACACGTATTGCTGGATTTACTTACAGAAGATTACTGGAAGAATAAGAGCTCAACAGTGTTAAATAACTCATCCAGGAGGTAGAGGGGGAATTCTGAAGTGCTAGCTAGGGAATCTCTAATCCTAGCCCCTTTCACTAACCCTGAGGCAAAAATGTCTGTTTGTGTATCATTGCTCTTGGCCGGAGAGTCAGGACACATACCTGTAGGTTACTTTTTTGCTGTTGGAAGTAAGTGCTGGGAACCTCAGCAGCCTGGGCAAAGAACTCACTTGTTCTCAGATCTTCTCAGAAGCACAAGGTGAGAAGGAGGTTTGTAAAGAGCTCTGCTCTTCTTGGATTTACCTCCCAAGGACAGACGTGCTGGACTGGGCTTGCCTTGCACAGCTCAAGACTGAAGGCATTTCTTGCTGGTGCCCATCTGCTTTGCCTTCTGCTGCAGGGGTGCAGTGTGAAATCAGAGCTCCGAAACAAAGCTTCCCATGGGTCAGCGTCTGAGTGAGGGCTGACCAGCTCCAGGACGTTCTTCATGATAAGCTGATCTGTATTCAGGTGTATTTCTGATTAGCAGCATGAAGGTTTCTGTTCCACTCAGAAGAGTGCAGAGGTGGAGTTTGCTTGAGCGACCTGGTAGGTAGAAGTCTGGCAAAGCTTTGCTGGCTGAGGTGAAATAGAGGTTTTTTGTTTTTCAGGTTACTGAAAATACAGCTATTGAAAGTCTTTCTTCATTTGGCTGTATGACTGTCAATTGTAGCAGTGTGCTCGCCTATTGAATGCAAATGTGCTGGAGCTGGTGGAAAACTGAAATTGTATGACATCAAGTCAGCAACAAAGACAAGTTATTTAAAAAAAAATAAGCTCAGTAATTAGGCTCCTGTAGGCTCCAATTTCTGCAGTTGTTCCCACAGGTTGCAGGAATTCTAGAAATCATGCAGGCTGTGTAAAAATAGAGAGCTCTGTTATGAAAATACTGTAAAATGGGCTGGTAGAGGAGGGAATGCCAACTAAGAACAACTGCAGACCCAACAGATACTTGGCTTCTAAACCTTTACGTACAAGGAGCATGCAGGTTGATGGATATATTCTCCTTTTGGCAAGGATGTAAACTATAAATAGAAGAAATGAGAAAGAAAATTCAGAACAATCTAAGGATGAGTTTGTAGTACAAAGATGTTTAGCTACCTGGAGAAGTAGCTGATGCTTCTGAAATTGGAAATGCAGATTTATAGCCCATAGCTTCAGGGAGTTTTGTTTATGATGGAAAACTTTAACCTTCATAAACCTTTGCCAGGTATGCCACTACGTATACCCATCTTCATTTATTGGGAAATAGGACAGGTTTGTCTATGTTAGTTATTTTTAAAACAAAATATGTAACCCATTGTGTTTTAAGTGTGTATTATGAGCAACATATCTATAAAACCATCTTTCTCCTGGAAGTGTTCTCTCTATTTTAAGGTATAAAGAGAGGCCTGGGAGTCTTGAAATCCATATTCTGTTCTCAGTTCTTCCGTAGTCTTTCTGTGTCACCTCCAGTAAGACAGGTAACAACTTGGTGCCCTGATTTCTTTGTCTCTACAGTAGCTGTAAAAACGCTTTTCACAAGGGTATTGTAAGCAATCGTTAATTAAATCTGTATGAAGTGATTCAAAGTATTTGGATCAAGGGCACATATGTAGGATACTTGAAAGTAGATCATAGAATTAAGTGTTGATACACAATTTGTTACTACTTCTGTTTATGGTTTTGGTGGTGGTTTTTTATGTTTTCTTTAGCCAATTGCAAATGTGGACCAGGAGACCCTGGCAGAGCTGGTAAGGCCAAGCATTGACTATGTGCGTCATAAAAAATTCAGATCTGGGAATTACCCATCGTCACTGAGCAATGAGACTGACAGACTGGTTCACTGGTGCCATGGTGCCCCCGGAGTCATCCACATGCTCATGCAAGCTTATAAGGTGAATCATTCTGTGTTCATATAGACTTCTATTTTTACAGAGACACCTGCATGGAGGCCTGTTAGATTGTAAGGCTTGCAATTTACTTCTTTCTAGATCTAGACTTTCAAACCAGAACCCTAGGCTAAGCACAAAAATCTCAAAATACTTACATAGGTATGTTTGTAAAGAGGAAATAAGTGGGTAAAATTGCTTCTCAGGGTGCTAGTAGTTACTAGACGTTAGGCTTTCTTGGAAAAGGGCCATGTATTTAAACAATTTGATGTCGGAGTCCTGGGTGTGAGAACATTGACCTAAATTCTTTGAATCTTCATCCCAGGAGTTTTAAGAATTATGTTGGTTTTCAAAAGCGTAGGTTCATGTGTCTTGCCAAAGAATGTCTTCCATAAATTACTCCATTATTAAGATATAGCTCTTGAGAACTTAACGTCAGAGCAAAGATCCCAGGCCCCTTCTAGGGCATAAATATAACCGCTGAGCTACCACAAGCCTACTGTTTGCTCTTCTCCATCCTTAACTAGGTTTGCTATCTCTCCTGTGTTGTGCATTTCTGATTTGCATGCCATTTGAAAGCATGCCATTTAATTAAATTTATGCAAATTGATTCTTGCTTTTGACAGCCCTCCTTGGCAGATTCCCTGGTCGGCCTCTGGGTGGGCTGATGAAAAGCAGGCTTGGTTTATGGAATAATTACTCATGGTGCTACCTGAAATGCAAACTGTAAATCTCTTACAGCATTGCTGAATGTAGCAGCAGGCACAGTTGCTTTTTCTTTGGACTGTGGTAGGAGGTTGACTTAATACTGCAGACTTCGCCTCACCCCCTTCTTTGTCAATGCGATGCTTTCCTCAGCACAAAATGTTTTGCAGGAGGTAAGAGGGATAGGACCAAGTTCTGTTTAGCAGTCTCCTTTCTGGCCTCTTTTTATGTTTAAGTTGATGGGGCATATGATGATTTTCTTTTTATATTCCGCTTTTTGAAGAAGCGATAAGAAAAAGCAGAGTATGTTTTGCTGGCTATGCTTTCATACCAAGCGCAGGGACTTGCGATAACAGACAGCAGTGTTTGCTCTGGAAATCAAATGCTGTTGCCAGGCCTTAATTTGAAATGTTACAGCTAAGTAGCTGACAAATCCTGTTCAGAGAGAGGGACTTTCTTTATCAAGCTTGTGGATTTAAGAATCTTGCATATTAATTGCTTCTCTTACCTTATTAAATAGCCTGGCAGGGGATGCTGTCTCTAAAGGACTAAATGGGCAGTAATGCATCAGTTACTATTTCTTTTTGTCTTCTTGATCTGTAGAGTGACTTAAGCAAAGGGGAGCAAAAAAGTAGCCTTATAAAGGTGGAAGTGTGGTGATGGTCAGCTAAATTACTTGCTTTTGTTTTCTGCTCTCTTGATGGGCTCTCTGTGTCCAAAATGCACTTCAGTTGCAATAAACCTTGCAAAATTGGTCCTTTGCCCAAACTGGCTAGTGCTTCTGAGTATTTCCAATACAAATACTAATCAAGGTAATGGAGTGTTCCTACTTGTACTTGTGACAGAGAAAAGAGCACTGCTATGCAAAGAGATACTCTTGTGCATTTTTGAAACAGAATTGAAGGCAGATGGTGAGTAACCAGGAAGAATTACTCAGGAAGACCAGGACCTAGCCCTTTAGAACCAGATTTGATGGCCAGTGTTCTGTGTTACATCTCCAGAAGGCAAGAATTACATTTCTGTATTTCAAATCAAATGATGTTGTGGTTTGGGAATGGAGGGGAGAAGCAAAAAAGGACAACGTACCCTTCAAATAGATTATAGGTTGTAGAATCAAGGGCCTTGAACTTGAGTTTTTCCTTTGGGGTCCTGATTTCAGAAACAAAAACTTGAGAAGTTCTTTCTTTTTCCATGCAGGGAAAGGAGAAACAACTTAGTAAGAAAAGAAAGGCAAGTCTATGATGAATGGATTATTAAAATTCAAAATAAATTGTGCATGGAAAACCCCCACACCAACAGCAAAACATCTCTCAGGTCCAGCTTCCTTTTGTTTTCATTAGTACTTCAATTTATGTGTGTTTATTCTCTATTTTTATTCCACAGACTTTTAAAGAGGATAAATACTTGAAAGATGCTATGGATTGTAGCGATGTCATCTGGCAGAGAGGTTTATTGAGAAAAGGATACGGGATCTGCCATGGTACTGCTGGCAATGGCTACTCCTTCTTGTCTCTCTATAACCTAACTCAGGACAAAAAGTACCTCTACCGAGCTTGCAAGGTGAGCTCTGCAGCATCCCAACAGAATTACTGTTCCCTTTCACGTCATAACGCCTATGCAAGAGTAAACTGATCAGAGTAGGCTGTTGTGTGCTAGAGCTGGAGCTGGCTGGCTGGCTGGGACAACAGGCTCCTGTCACTTGCTCCCCTTTACTCACACTTTGACTGGACAACTTCAGCTGTGTACATGGGGCACACCATCTTAATATGCAGAGTGAAATGCACAAATGTTCTGTAAGGGGGAAGGAACTAAACACGTATTCAGAAGAAAATAGAGTCTGAAAATCAGCCTGCCTGAACAATAACAGACTAATGTTATGTGGTGCTAATTATTCCATTGAGACATCCACTGTCATCCTCAGCTCCTCAAGCGATACTGTTTGTAGTCTTTTGTAATTATTTGTTTTCAGACTAGTGTCTGTTTAGGGCTTTTAGAGCTCTGAATTGCAGTTATTAAATTGCTCACTTAGATTTTTTTTTCATTAATACAAATTGCAGAGAAAGACACACTCAGAATTTTTCCACTGGAATTGTCTAGGTTCTGCTATCAGCACTGACTATGCTAGCAGTTACCAAAGGAGAAGGCTTTCTCTGCCTCTGTTTCCTCATCTCATAAGACTTTGGTTTGGTTTGGTTTGGTTTTGGTTTGTTTTGTTGGGGTTTTTTTCAGTTTAATTCACTGACATTAGGTTTCATATTGCATACATAGCTATTTAACTGAGGCCTTTTTAAAGTATTGCAATGGGAAATTTAATGAGTTTCTTCTTAGGTGTTTTCAGATGAGCACTGGCCATATATAAAGCTATCGTATTCGTCTCCACTGTCAGCCTGTCCTCCATCAGCAGAGCTTTAAAAAGTTGCTGCTTGTCTCACATCTACAAAAGCATCACGCCATGAGGACACCTGTAGGCGTACCTGCATCCTAGAGAACGTAAAAAACCCCTAGCACTCCGACAGCAAATGTGTGGCTTCATTACATGTGGACTCACCCACTGGCATTGCTGTTGGTACAGCTGTCAGGCTCTCCCTGTCATCTTCCATGCTAGTACATCTTCTGTGGCTCTGTGCAGCGTCAGCAACTCTTGTTGGTGCTGCATTTCTGGCCCAGGAGAGCCCTGGTGTTCCTCCATACCAAGCTAGAGAAAAGCAAGCATATCTATTTCAAAGCCAAAGAAGGAGGCGGCTCAGTTACATACCTGAAATCCCTTTGAGAAGGAAGATGTAGCACAGTGGCCAAAGACTCTTTGCTGGAGATGCCCAGCATGGTCAGGTCTGGCAGCGTATTTGCAGGGCGAGAGGTGGCCCCTAGCGTGTGCAAGGCCTTGTGATGTCATAGTAGATAGTGAGGCAGGAGCATGCAGCTGGCTTGTGCAGGTGCTTGTGATGTCACCTGATCCCAGGTAGAGTATAAGGCGAGAGGTGGCCCCTAGCACGATCATGGACTTGTGATGTCATAGGCCCTTCAGGCTCTTGCAGGGCATATCTTGAAACAGGCAGAGGGATTTGCTTGTCTGGCACTCTTGAAATCTTTTATTTTTGAGCCAGAGCATGCAGGGAAGCAAGCGTGCAGTTATGTTGGTACCTAAAGGCATGTAACTGAGCGAACTGGATGGCTCCCCTCACAGCGGTGTTTGCTCACACTGAAAGCGTGAGGCCCGGGGGAAGGAGTCTGGCCAGGAATCCCTGGTTACCTCTTGGGAGCCATGAAACTGTTTCACAAATGAACCAGAAGGGCTTGAAAGGCCATGGCTCACAGAGACCCCTGGTTTGTGCTTCTCACTTTCAGCTTCGCAACCTTTCTATAGCATTTTCAAACAGGCTCCCAGGAGGCTGAGCCGCTCCTAGCTGGCCTGCCAGTGAGAGGAGAAAGGGGCTGTGGCATCGTGGGTTCCAGGCAGCAGAGAACATCCAAGCCCTGTGCCGCTCAGCGTTGTGATTAAACCACTACTGATTGCAAGCATGCCCAGTCTATGTGACAAATAATGGCAGCTGTCTTCCTGCTAGAAGATTTGGGTTTTTTCCCCCCTTGGTTCAACAAAGATATTAGTGTGGCTTATTGGATCTGTGAGTTGTGCTGAAGCTATGAACTTGTAAATGATCATTGTGCTTCAGTAGCCTGGGGTGCATTTTTTTAATTTCTGTTGCAGTTCCCAGGCTGGCAGTAATAATAAAGGCTAGTAATAAGATGTGGATGTTGCAAGAACTGATTGTAGTTTAGAAACACACCATAAACATGTTCTGTCCTCACATATGAGACAAGATTACACAGAGAATTAAACCTTGGTTTGAAGATTTATACCCATGGGGACCCAAAAAATGTTTCATCAGTTCTTAGTAAGTGTGGACCACAATGTTTGTGTCCGTGAGTTTTTGCTCGGTTTCCTCGACATTCAGACACATGCACACACCCCTACCCAAGAGAAGAAAAATCCATCCCCCAGTAAACATTGAAACAGAACAGAGTGGGGGGAAGAAGGGAGGAGATGTCACCCTTTAGCCTCCTGTTGAACAGATTGATGGCTCTGGGGTCATGCTTACACCCCATATAGCTCCAACTCTAGAGCTGGGGCACCTTCTAGTTAGTAGGATGAGCTGTTTGCTAGCAGGTTGTCCAAACTGCAGGGGGAGTGGGGAGAGACCTCTCAGTTCTTTGCTTTGTGGGAATCTTCGCACTGTATTTTGAATAAGCAGTGGTTTGCTTCCAAGCGCAGAAATGCCAGGGGAACTTGTGGCCCCCTGTATGCTCTGGGGAGCCATAGAGGAGAAATAGATGGTTGCTATTAAATTGATCCAGATGCAGTTCATAAGTCATGCATGTCTACTGTAGCTACTGCAGCAGTGTTGATCAAACACAAGAAAGACACTGTTAACTCTTTTTAATGGTATTCCATCTGCTGCAACATAATATTGATGACCATAATTGTCTAATTGTATTTATAACAATTTTTCATAAGGCTTGGGGAGAGCAAATAAATAAAATTAAGTAATGGCAGCTGGAGATTTAATACTGTAAATTGGTGCACAGAAGTGAAAGAAAACCAAAATGCAATTAACAACCCTAAGTCCTGAGCATGTGGATAAATTAAGCACCAAGACAGATAAGAAACTGATATTATAGTATTAGAAAAATTTTGCTCTTGAAACTGAATATATCTGTTCTCGCAACATTTTTCATTGATGTGTAGCAGGGTTGATTTACACAAAACAGAAGTTAAGTACAGCCCACCTAATTACGTTGTTAGGAAACTGAAACTTGTGATGTGGAAATACATATCCTAAAACCTAATTGCAGCCTTGTCACAGTTGAAGTGGGACAAATTGATCTTGGACAGTGATTTCTGCGTTGTGTCTGTGCTTACACTACTTTACATTTAGTACCTGTTAAAGATATGCAGATACTCAAGCTTGCATTTAACAGTCTTAAGTAAAAAAAAAAATATTTTTTTTTTTTTAATGTTTTCCCCAGTTTGCTGAATGGTGTTTGGAGTATGGTGCACATGGATGTCGTATTCCTGACCGACCTTATTCTCTCTTTGAAGGTAAAATGATGGTGTTGCAAATGGTATTGTATTATAGAGGAAAGAAGGGCAACCTTGCAATTTTGGCACATGCTTAGGAGTTGGGAAATCTTTGGTGGGTTCCTCTGCTATTAAAAATAGACGCACCCCCTACCACCACCTCTGCCTAAAAGAAGGGGAGGCGGGGAGAAAAAGGCAAAATCATTCACTATCACAACTTTCACTTTTGGTTGCATTTCAGCAGTTTCCAGTGTAAAGCCAGTGCCACTGTCATTCTTGAATAAAATTCTGCTGTGCTGATGCCTCTTGGCGTAAAGCAAACAGAAGTCCAGGCAACAGTTTTGTCGCAGGTGTTGCAGAGGGACTGGGCAGGGGAGCAGCTGTGGGTAGGGGGCCTCAAAGTAGTTGCTGTCTGGTCAGAACTAGATCTTCTCTGCTGCAATACTAAAGCAAGGAAAAGCTAGTTTTAATAGCAACCCAAATCACTTGAACAGAAAAGAAATGCGGAATTTTTAGGGGCTTTTCTGTAAGTTCAAAGATGTTTCTAAATACTTTCCTAGAACTTCGTATTTTTTTTATTTGTAGTTTATTTTCTATTCCCTATCTCATCCTTATGTTTTAGAAACACAACAGCAAGGAATCACAGACCCAAGTAGGATTTAAAGTAGCACTACTATTTCATAAATAATGGGCCTAGTGTGCCACCTATCACAAGTACGTGAAATTACAGCAGACCGAATAGGATTATTTTACAAATAAACCAATCCAAGGTGTGAACACAAGAGACCAGTAGTTATATGCATCCCTTCTAAATACAGAGTTATTGTCTTAATGTTTAAGGGAGAAAAGTATAAGTATTCTTATTCCTGAGAGCTCCCTTGCATGCACTTGTAGAGGGGAAAAAGCAGGCATACAATCTGTGGTATAAGAGCTTTGAAATTTGTTGAGAAGGTGAAGTAATGCCAACAATAGGATGATTTGTGCTTTAATGCTGACATACAGCTTTTATTTTAGTTTTTTAATGTCAGTGGGGGTTTTTTTGAGAAATCTAGAAGTCTCAAATTTGAGACAAAAAGGTTTTAATTTGGGTTTTTTTTTGTAGCCAAAATTGTGCTTGAAGTTGTCCAATTCTGCATGTGCATGCACACGTTCAGCGGAAGTTGCATGTGCATCTCACGGGATTGTCTTAATTGTTTCATTTGCATCAGATGCTGTATTTCAGGAAGGTTCCTTTGTTAGTATGTGCTTAGCTGTTGAAAAAATAAGATTTTAGCTTGATCATAAAACCGAGCTTGTATTTGTATGCTCTCCCGCTGTAGGGTGCCTTTGTTTTCTGTCACCCTAAGAGTTTTATTAGCTGATGCTGGTGTTAGTGCTTTAGTCTCTGGATGACGTCTTTATGAGTAGCAAAGAAATTAATTTGTACATCACAAGAATAATAAAGTTTTGCCTTTGTTTTTTAACCAGTGAAATGACGAGCAAGAGCTGCTCAAATTCTGAGGGACAGTCCAAACCGGGGTTTACTTTTTCTTAATGGAAGTAACATTGAGGTTGTGCAGCTGAAAAGATGGTAGCAGAGAGATCTTGGTTCTTGCCTTTGATGTTTACAAGTGAAACTTGGTTTCCTGGGCAAAGTACAGATGAACTTGCCTTTCTGTAGGCCCTAAGTTTACCTGTTCAAAAAAAGATCCAGTGAGGAGGTGTTCAAACAGGCGCTGTTGCCTTTGCTGTCAACTCTGCTATTTTAATGTCAAAGATGCACAAAGATCTCTTTCTTGTTATGTTTTAGGCATGGCTGGAGCTATTCACTTCCTCTCAGATATTTCAGTACCGGAGACCTCCCAGTTTCCAGCATTTGAACTTGGACCTCAAAGCAGGGAAAACAAGGTGGAACAGGACAGCTAAAAGATCATTTTGAAAGGAAACTGATGCTAAAAGAGATGAGACTCTTTAGTGCCTCTGATACTGAACCAACTCAACCCTGAACCGACAGATGGATAAACCCCTTTTCTCAACCCCCCTGCCCCAAAGGACCGTGAAGTCATTAGAGCATGAACGGGAGAAGCCACATTTAAGTTCTGTTAAAGCGTAGGACAAGAGAAGTCAAGTTTTGAACTTTCTCTCCTCCATTGTATTTGTCTTCTTCAGGTCTTTGACATGCTCTGCATGTTTATTGGTGTTGTCTGTTGATTTGAGTCTCTTGTTGTTAGCAAAAAGCTGGTCTCCGTGTGAATCCGTCCTGTGTCTTCACGCATGACTCACAACAGCAGTGTTGCTTTCTGCAGCGTGGTTACCCAGAGAGCTCCGCCTTATGCCAGAGAGTTCGCTGCAGGACAGTGGCTAGCTTCACTGGTGAGCTGGCAACTTTAAAAAGAGGTGAAAAACGTTTTTATGTTCATATTTTTCTGCGTTTTTCTCCACAGTCCCTAGAAGCTAAGGTGATGGAGATGAGCCTTTTTTGATGAAGAGGCATGAGGCCATCTCAGTTTTCAGAAACTTAGCAGGTTGGAAGGAACCTGACTTGTCTTTTGCTGCTGTTGTGGGAGGTTTTTTTTGAAAGCCTGAAAGAGAGTCTCCCTTTGATACCTGCACCTGGTTAGTGTGTTAGGCACTTAGAGCAGGGTGGAGATGCTTGTCCGCACCTCTGCAAAGCCCCATGCCTTGGCCCGAGCTTAATGAGCTGAAGGTGGATTCACCCATACTGACCTGCTGCTGCCAAGAGCAGAGCAGGGACAGCATAACTGTGCTTCTCCTCTCCTGTACGTGGATTTGTAATAAACCTGTCCTGCAGCATCTAGTATACAAATAAGTAAGAGTAAGGGAGGGTGTCAGGGCAGTTTCTCATGCTGGTAACTGGGGATGAGTGTTGCTTCTGAACCAAGGCGGTGATTTGTTCTGGGCCCTTCCCTCCTTCTCCCAGCCCCGCTGCATTTAGCCCATGTAGTATGATAGGAGCAATAAATACCAGCTGCTTGTGGAGGCTGCAGAAGATTAATGAGCAATATGAAACCGTTGCTAGAGGCTGTAATTGAAGTTGATTTCATCTTAAAATCCAAACAGAAAAAGCCCTTTGCCCTTAGTTTTAACTGTGCCGCTAGTGCTTTGCTTCCCCTTGTAGCGTGGTGGGGTTGTGGAATACTAGACCTGCCTCCAGGTGCTCCTGATTACCAGGCTCTTGGTCTGGGAGAAGCGGGACATACAGCAGGCTTACGTGTTCCAGAGAGTAAGTACGCTTACTGCTTGGGAAAGGTAAGTAAGCGTAGCACACTGTCACTCGCTCAAGCTCTGTTGTCATCCTTCCCCCAGGTCTCTCTGTGCTCTGTCATTCCAGGTGCTTATTTTAATTGATACCTTCTATCAGGTGGGAGTGTGACAGATGGCAGACTTTGCCCTTTCAGGCGTGCATTGGGATATATGCGACCTGTGGGCCATCTGCTGAGCGCCAGTGTTTGCGGTCAGGCTTGGAGATGTATCGTTGCACTTGCATAAATCTCTGAACGGTAGCAGGTGACTTCCTTGAACTTTATAGTATCTGTTGCCAAATCCATTGGGATGTTAATAATCTTCACATTCAGTTCTGCTGGGCAGCAGTAGCAGTGCCAGTGCAGGGACAGCTTAATGTTGCAGTGTAGCTCCTCTGCTGGTTTGTCAGGTAGGACCAAAACACGGGAGCAGCGGGAGAGACACTTCCACCCTGCTGGCAAAGGGCAGAAGATGAGGTGGGGGGCATCAAATCCAGCTGCATCTGTACAGTCAGGGATGAGGGAGAATGCTGAAAGGCAGTGGGAGTGTGGGAGTGAGGGATGCTGCATGGGAAGCAGCTGGGGTGAAGCAAACCAGAGCAGAGCACCAGAAAGTGGAGGACTCGGTGAGGAACGGGGAGAGCTGATTACGGGAGGCAATGCACAGGAGGCAATGCACAGAGTGTACCGGTAGAGGCCATCTCAAATGAGCTGTTCCTCCGTGGCAAGCATGCTAAGGTCCAACTCTGTGTTTCTTTCTTCAGCCTGTGGATCACTGATCCTGCCCATAGATAAGGCAGGGAGGAAACTTGCCCAGGGTTTCACAGTTTCACAGAAATTCTAACAAAGGCGGTAGATGGCAGCTCTGATCCTGTTTTATGTCACCCCCACCCCCTTTTTCCTTCCCTTCCACTGCGACTGCAGAGCATTTGGGGTGGGTTAACAGGGAAGGGGCTTGCCAGGTTTGCAGGAACTGCCTGCAAACACAGAACAGAAGCCACCAGCCTTCCTGGCAAATCCCGAGCATGTGTTGTACTGACCGCTTAACTAGGGTGGTCAACAGGCAGGTTTTTTCATTCAGTGATTATATACATATAGGCCTTCTTGGCTGCTGAGCTTGGAATGGCACCTGTGGGAGGTGATTTTGGCTGGCTGGAGCCCAAGGGGAATTAAAACTTGCTGGTTTAAAAAATATATAGGTATATACACACTTAGAATAGCTTAATACTGAGCAGATCTCCAAGATGCTTGAGTGCACCTGTTGAAATAATGAGCAAGTAAGCTACCAGCTTTTTCTGTACCGTAGCCGGCCTTCTGCTGCGGTGGGGCCTGGCACTGTCTCTCTCCGCAGAATCCTCTTGGAATTGAGCAAGACTGGAAACGTAACATATGGAGTCGGGAAGCCTCTGACAGTGTGTCTGCCTCGTCTTCCTGATGTGATTTTCCCTGTGGCTCTTCCTTTCTGTTCATCACAGCGTTGCGACACCTAGGTGGCCCATTAAGAAAGGGTATTGTGTGAAGGTGAAAAAATGCATTTCATCAAGGCATTGTTTTCAGAAATCACATCAAACTAAAATGTGGAAAATGTCTTAATATTCCCTGGTTTGCTTTGTCCGTGTGTAATAGTCCGTCTGTTGCAAAAAGCAGTAGTGTTAAAAATGGAGATGCTCTTTGGGCAGAAAAAGAGGAAAAAAATGCTGATGTTTTGTTCTTTGGCTTTATTAGTAAAGATCAAGCTATGTGGTGGTAAATTGTGTGATTTTTTTTTCTTTTTTCCCTGTTGTACTCCTTCCTTCCCTCCAGCACTGTGATAATAAGCTGTCCCACCGATCTGACTGCTGAACCACCTCCCGATCTCATAGTCCTGCAGGTTGAAACACATGCCAGAGTGTGGGCAAATTGCTTTTTTCTTTAACCTTCACCTTTTACTAGAATTGGAAGACCTCTTTACTGCTGCTTTTCCCAGGTGATTTTTCGTGCAGATTGCTTAGTGCAAAGCATTGCTTTATCTCTGGTCACATAGGTCCTGTTGAACAGTTTGCAGCTAAAGCCTGACTCACGACTCACTGGTTTTTAAGAACACATGTATGAAATGTCTCTGTCCAGCTGACTAACATCTGTTTTCCAGCTTTGAGAAAGCTTGATGTTTCTCTCTAGCTTGGCTTTAACAGAAGAAAACTTCACATATGCTGCAAGCAAGGGGCACTATTTCTGTTTCACAAAGCCCCGTGTGCCACTCATGGCCCTCTGCCACTGAGAGCAACTGCTGCTTTTTTCAATTAATAGCATTATTTCTGGTCTGTAGGTAGGGACCTGAAGATAATCTGTACAAATTCAGCTGTAGCTAGATAAATGCATTGGGGCTTTTCTAGCACAATAGTTCTCTGTAGGATCAAAACAGGGTAGGATAGAGAGAGAGGTGGGAGGTGGTATGCGTGCTGCATGCCAGCTAATGGCTAGGCAGTAGCATGCTGCCTGCGCCCTGTCCCATCAGGGTGTTTTGGTGCAGCAGTCTTTCCTGGTGAAATTGTTCACTCCCCCCTCATTTGTTTTCACTGGTTTCACATTGATTCACAGGCCCAGGAACCCAGTCTCTGCACGGCAGAGCAGCTGTCGTTTGTGTGCAGGGAGCAGGAGTGACCTGGCTTCAGCCACCGCTTTGCTTCAGCAGCTACACGTGGGCTGCTGTAAATCCAGCTGTAGCCATTAGATAAGCTAGGGTTAGGCAGGAGGTGATAACGATATATATAGAGACATAGATACAGATACATACACCTCTCCTTGTGACTTCTCTCACTACGTAAAGCCAAAATAACACATATGTGCAGCTAAGGAGCTACCTCCATCTGCAGGGTCTGGGGTCAGAGGGCTGCTTAACTTGCCACTGTTCCCTCCGCTTTCTCTGCTGTCCCCTTCACCTTGCAGCACCAGGCAGCTTGGGACCGTGGCTGCCAGTTGCACTTCTCTTTAATAGCATTATTATCTAGCAGTTGCTTTGTAGAAAGATGCCTTATGCCAGATCTTCCCCTGCATGGTGTCTCTGTAGTCATTTCCCTGTCAAAGAGTACGAACAACCGTAAAATCCCCAAAGGCAGCTCAACCCCCCAGCAATAGGGCATCAGAGGAGAGGGCTCCCACAGCCACGGGGCCTGCAAGACAGCTTGGCCCATTTCTCTCACCTACTGAATTAGCAATGATCCATTACTTAGACTAGAAAAAGAAAAATGAGGGGGGAAAAAAAAAAAAGGCTCCACTATCTGACAAGGTGTTTTATTTTCTTGGCTGACCTGTGTGCCATGAAGTGGCTTCTTGGGTATATCCATATAAAACTAACCCATCTGAGGGTTTGGGGGTTGGTTTTTTTGTTTGTTTGTTTTAAGTAGGGAAACACCTCCTTTCACATAGTCTGAAGAGCTTGTAGGAAAATGTAGTCCCAGCTGTTTGTTTTCACAGCAGTGTAAGCTGTCACAGAGCTTTAAAGAAAAAAGGAAAAAAAGAAAAAAAAAAAACCACCCACAAAACAAAAAAGCTTGTCACTACATTCTCTCTTCCCAAAGTGATAATGAAACACAAGGCACAGCTGCCTGGCAGCCCCAAACAGAAATGGCAGGGTTGGTACCCTCCTTGTCAACCCGGGGCCTATTTGCAGCACAACTGATGCCTCAGCCTGCTCATTACTGGGAGGCACAGAAGGCGCTGCAGGGTGCTGCAGGTGGTGTTGGCCCCGCTCCTATGAGCCATGGGGCACCCAGTCGCTCCAGGGAGAAGGAGATGGAGGAGAGATGCAAGAACAAAAAAAATCCATGAATAAGATTGTGCTACGTTAGTGGCTTCAGCCCAACAGCGCTTGCCTTGACGGGCTCCCTCGCCCACACCTCGGCAGAGGTGTCTCAGGTGCCCTGGGCCTGAGAGCGAGTGCCAGGGCTGTGTACTTGCTGGAACGCTGAAAAAGAAGCTGCAAAACTTTATGAGCCCTCAGACTGCAATGAACTTAATTCACCCATTAACATTGAGCTGTCCCTCAATAGCATGTGAGGCAGCACCTTGGAAGGAAGGCACTTTATGGGAAGAAAACCTACTTTCCTGGGAAAAAAAGCATCTCCTGGGGTCAGGAGATGCTCTGGCAACAGCCAGCCCTTGCCTGAGGCAGTTAGAGCCGTGTCACCGGTGGCTGAAGGATGAACTTTAGGCTCGCTGCTCAAAGGAGCTTTACAGCCCTGCTGAAGGACAAAAAAGCAATCCCCATTGCTGCTTTTCTTCTGAGGGGGGGAAATCATCCTGAATGAGACATCACTCTCCTGCTGCAGGGCTGAAAGGAGATGTGTGGAGCATACAAGGCGGGGCAGGGGGAAGCTGAAGGAAAGTAATTCCCAAAGCCTCCTGGGAGAGGCAGGACACAGAGCATCTATGAGGCTGGTCCCATGATCATGGAGTCATTCTGCACCCCTGCTTACTCCTGAGAGTAACTAGTTAGAAGAAGATGGTATCACAAGAGTATTCTTCCTCTCCTCCCCACTCAAACCACAGCAACCCACCAGCAAACCCAGGCTGATAACCAACATCTGCATAATCCCCTGGAGCTGACCACAGATGTAGAGCATCATGCACAATGCTAACCAGCACGTTTTCTTTTCAGGTTGTGCCACTTCACGCCTTTACTGATGGAAGCCAGATCATTCCCGTCCGTTTGTTGGTGCTGGGTCACACCCACCCATCTGCCACCCACCAGGTCACCCACATTCCACCCCCCCAACCAAAAAAAAAAAAAATCTCCCTGGTGCAGCACCTACCCCACACTGCCTGCACTTTCTGCACCAACTGCCCTGCCAGCCCTCCACTGCCACCACGCAAGATGGGGCTGCAGAAGTGGAGGACAGCCGTTCAGGGATTTGGATTGATTTTCTGCCGAAACCCATCAAGTTGAGCATTTGTGCACCGCCCAGTCTGCAATGCATTTGACAGGGGTTTCACAGCTGCAGCCGGTGGCAGGGTGGTTCACATGCATGATGGAGGCAAGGGGGGGCAAGCGGTGCCTGCCCACCCTCCCCACCCTCAGCTTGCCCCTTAAACCAAGATTTAAGGTCTGTTCTGCCAAAGAGGTGTATTTCTAAGGTGTGGAGGAATGGGGCTACATCTGTCCCAAGCGTTTACCCTTAGCACTCATCAGGCAGCCAATCCATTTAACATAAGCCAGAACAAACCTCAAGGCATTCCTGTATCTGTAGCCAGACTGGTCCAATTAATGACCTGAAAAACACTTGAGAAATAAACTACTCTCTCCGCCTGGGGAGCAGAGTCCACACTCTGCATCACCCTGGCCTGGGAGACACATGGCTGGTGGGATGGAGGTAGGGCAGCAGTAGCTGAAGAGAGCATCAGGAGGCAGGGTGGATCATGTGTAGGTCACGTGCAGCTCCCTACAGGTGAGAAACCCCCTGCCAGCTGATAGGAAGGGAAGCAAATGGGGCTTTTCAGTCTCACCAGCGATGGTGGAAGAAGAAATAGCAGCTGGAACCTCCTCAGAAATGCGGCCAGGTCCATGGCCCTGAAAACACCCAAGTCGGGAAGGTTTGCAGCATGAGGAGATGGCTGACTCCCTACTGAGAGCTGCAGAGTCTCAGGAATACTGCCTTTAGTAGCCCCTCAGAGAGAAATCTGATGACAGTGTACCTGGAGGCACAAGCTGCACACAAGGATCACGGGGTCCTTACAAGTCTATAAAGACCTCTGCTCATTCCCTCCCTGCATGATCCCCAAGGAGGAAAGAGAGCAGAGGACATCCAGTCATCCATAACCTTTGCTGTTCTTCATTGAGACAGGACTGACAGCGAAACCTCTGACTGAAAACCAACTGCCCAGCCACAGAAAGGGCAGGCTCCCTCCCCATCCCACAGCGCAGCCTGTGCTTGTTGCACAAGCCTTGGATGTAGGAAGGACTGACCACACCAGAGCTAGGGGCAAGGTGTACCAGAGTTCCTGGTAGCACCTTTTCTTTCAAAGCAGCGTAGTTGGAGATTTCATTGTGGCAGAAAGGGACTGACGCCCTTCTCATTCCCATTTCTGCCAGGGTCACAGCAGCAGAGACCTCAAAGGTTTCCGTACCCACCCAGGCATGCTCCTCCCGATCACTGCCTCCTCACAGGTACATCAGACACGTTTTGAGGATGCACAATTGAAGAAAGGACCTCAAGGGGGCATCATTTATGTTCCTGGCTCCCCCCTGGGCTCAGTGGCTCGGCTTAACCATCTCTATTCTGTCTGAGCTCTGTTCAAGGCATTTAAACCCCCTCTATCAAACACCTCTGCAAGAACCAGGAGACTGATCCCCACAACACATTAAATCAACTTCCTGATGTAGATGGCAAGATCTCAAAGGCAGGCGAGGAGTCAGCCCCGTACCCTGCTCTGGTGCCCCCAGGAAGGGGCAGGGGAGTGCCCCATACAACCCCAGGGCTCCCAGCCACCAGCACCAACCTTATTTTGCAGTCAAAACACCACCCTGCCTCGTCAGTGAGGCACCAAAATCTCTGTTGTGTTAGAGAGATGACACAACAGCGGCACCCAGAGAATCCGACACGGGAATCCCAATGGATAAAGCATCAACACCACAGGGAAGTTCACATTAGCGAAGCTGCAGCAGCTGGCAGCTCCTAGGGCATCACTACTGCCAAGTAAAATCCTGTTGGAAGATGACGTTTTCCTTCACCTGTGGGACCACCCACCTGACCTGTCATCACTGCCTGCTGGTGAGAAGTAACCCTGTCCTTTCCAGTGGTGTGCCTGTAGCCTGTGTTTCACATCCGGCTTGCTAAAGTGCTGTCAAGTACAAACCTCTTGGTGGCATTAGACCTGCCTTTCTCTCCTCCTCTGTACACAAGAGGTCACACTCTTAACTCTACTCAGTAATATAAAGAACTTTAAACATACAGCTCAGGAAAGAGCAATGAAGAGGGCTAGAGGTACAGCAACATCCAATCTTACTTTAATAAAACGCATTTCAAAAGAAAGCCTGCACAAGTTTTAAGATCAATAGAAGCCCCCGACACTATAAAAAGACCTACTTCTGCTCCATCCATCCTCCAACCCACCAACCCAACTTCGCAAAACGTGCAATGTACACTCCCGATCAACTTCATATTGTTGATATCGCCCTACCAAAGGTTACAGGGTTTCTCCCTTCTTTCTGCCAACTTTTTTTTTAAACTAAGAGGGAAAAAAAGAGAAAAAATACAAGAAAACCTAAAAACTTCCAAAAGCGAGGCAACAAGGGGAAAGGCACGTAAACGGTTTGCAAGTAATTCATATGGATGCCCACACAGGTGCTGTGTTTTCAAGAGAAGACCAAGCAAGTTTGCTAGCAGAGGAGCGCATGTGTTGTAAGAGGCAGTGCCATCCATCAACGCTAGCAAATAAACGAGCCAGACTTCAGGAAAACTTCACCAGAAGTTGGATTTCAATGTACAGTGTAAAAATTCACTAGAAAAGGTTTCTATTCAGTGTGTCCAGGAAAATGCCAGCTGTCATAGATACATTTCGTAATATAAAAGGACTTAACAACATTTATCTACTAACATGAGGTCTGTTGTCATTTCTATTGACAGAAAAAGAAAGGTTGGATTTGCTTTTAAAAAATTATGTCGTGTATACACAACCATATTCAGTGACATATGCAGCTTTAAACTTCAAGTGCACACTAATCTAGAAAATTACAGTTGTGGTGTGCAGATGGACCTAGTAATCATATATAAAATGTACTTTTTTGTTATCTTAAGTGTCCGCCAAGCCTACACTGCACACACAAACGTACTTTGCTTTGTCCCTTATTATGACGCACAGTAAGGGAAAGCCTTAGTTACAATTTCACCCAAGTCAGGTCTGTGGGAATGAGCTCCTCAAAAGCTAGCTCTGCTCCAGATGACTACTAATTCCACCAGCAGCTTTTAGAAACAGTGACTCTTAATGGTTTTTCTGTTAGAGACTCATGTTCATAACAAAAGGGATGCTCTTTTCTGCCAGTTCTCCAAATCCAGCTTGCTGCCTAGGAACAAGTTCTCACAAGCCACTGGCATGCATTAACAGCACAATAAAGCTTTGGCTCCCTGTGCAACACAGGTCTTCAGATTACTCCAAACCACCTCAGTGACCTCTGTGCCCTGGCTGGAGTGACACAAGGAGCAGTACCAAGCTCTACTTGGTACTCTTTGTGGCAGCAGTAAGACCGTAACGAAAGCTACTATTTCTCAGGGACAAAACTCCCATCAACGTCGAAGGGAGCAAACCTGGAAGAAAACTTACCTACCTATTTCAGTGTTTCTAACTGCTGTGTCGAGAGGCACAAACACAAGTAGCTCTGAGGTTATAACACCTCCCTCTCACTACTGACATTCAGGTCATCAGCTGTTTCATACAATCTCACCATTGGCAAAACGAGGGGAGTCAGGATGCCAATCACAAAGGCAGAGTCCAAGCACTGGCCAAGAAACACTCAAGTCCTGGTCCTTTGCTTTTAGATGCATCATCTAAAGTAATGAATCCCTCTTTTCTAGGGCACTTGGCAAAGCCCCTGCCATGACTCGACCAACACTGGTGCTCCAGTCACTCATGGGCTTCTATTACAGCATCTCTCTGTTGTGCATCAGAACCAAGTTTTACAAGAAAAATGTAAATGGAAAAGATGGTGGTCACTATTTCTGCTAAAAGCATTGCCCTGTCTCTTCTACTTCTACCCTCTTTGTCATTTCCCTTAGACAAGGGCATTTCTGCTATGGGGTTTTATGAGAGTGCACATCACTCTGGGGTTGCATAAAGAAGTGCTATCAGTAGCCTGCCACAATGCAATTAAACCCATGATTGAAACAAACAATAAATAAAGAGAAAGACATAGAGGTTTTAAATATAGGTTTCCATTAAAAGCATTACAAAGACGACTTCTCTCATTCTGAAGACAAAGAAAAAAATCCACTTCTACTAAAAAAAAAAAAAGAAAAAAATTTAAAAATCACCCCTTTGCAAGTAACTTTAATGAGGAAAGGTGCAGGGAAGGGAGGGAGAGAGGACTTGGAGAACCAGCAAGTGTTCAAAAGGGTGGATGCCCTCCATCTCGGTCATTTTGCAATGGCACCTTCTTCTCACACAGTCAGGTCAGAGAGCCAGAGTCCTCATGTGGAGGATTTCACCACCTGCTCGTAAGGGGGAGGTGGTGTGTTGCAGTAGGAAGGTGGGGGTGGGTAAACCGGGTTTCCTTGTGGGGAATTGGGCTGGACGTGGAAAGCCATAGACATGGGATTCATCACAGGTCCACCTGGATCTGTGTAATATGGCACTCCAGGTTGTTGTGACCCTGAAAGAAAGAAAAGGAGAGAAAAGGTATCAGCAACAGTAGAAGCATCAGGCAGCCATCAATGCTCTTCCAGGGATTCCGCTCTGCACACTTGGATAAGTTCTCTTAAAGCGTTCATCAGAGCAAGGACAAGGAGCCACCTTTTTCTCTCGTTCCAGAGAAAACGAAAACCCAGACTTGCAGGACTACACTCACTTCTTGAGATTTCACCAAAACGTTTCAATTTTGCATGCAATGGAAATCGTTTAGTGAAACAAAGGGCACCACTGCCCCAAGCGACTACCATTTGAAAGGGAAAACAGTGAGCCCTGCTCAGTTCCCCGGACAGAAAAGCTGCTGTGCCTGGAGAGAGGAGAGGCGTGGGATCCCACATGGACAAAGGGATTTCTACTGCAGCCCTGACTCAGATGTCAAGTCTTACGAGAGGACTTCACAGGTTATTTTGTAATGTACTGGATCTGCTTGTATGCCAGAGTGCATCCCAAATAGATAATTTCCCTTCAAGGCACAATATGGCTAAGGACTAAACATGTATGAAGCAAAAGCCCAAGTTGAAGCCAATTATGTCTGGCTAACACAATGGGACAAGATTGCTTTGCACAGATTAAATTTAGGAAATGATGTTGGAGCCTGCAGGGACAAGGAAAGGAAACATATGATCAAACGCAAAATTCCTTAGCCGTGACACATGAGGAATAACAGAGACTGCTGCCATGAAGAGTAACAAAGGTAGCATGTAACCCTCCTCAGATATCACAGCGGGTGGTAGAAGACGACTTAATGCAATTCAGCAATTAATGTCACAGATAGATTGTCTCTATCTCAAGATGTAAATTAGCTTTCTTCTCTTTCTCTCTAAATAAAGCCAGACTGAAAAAAAAGTCATGGCTGAGCAACAGGTTTTCTTCTTCTGGTGCTGGTCTGTTTTTCCTATAATGACACAGCCTCTAAGGGATTTTCCACTCAATCATTCCTTTCCGTGACTTAGTGACACTAGGACTCGGTATTGCCACAGAAGGAATACAGGCTTCTTGAAGCTTTAAGCATCCGTTAGTACTTCAAGCATTCAGGAAGGAGCTACATACTGAACCCAAAAACATGTTCTTACAATATTAAATCAGATTGGTCGAGCCACAAGGCACGGGGATGCAAACTGTCCCAGAGCCTGGGGTGTCTGCCCAGGGAGCTTTGTTTGGACACTCAGGAGCACAGAGGATGGAAAGCAGGTCAGGAACACAGCTATTTCCTTCTTAACACAATATTTTTTAACACGTCACCACAATAATTTTTCCTTTTGCCTGTCTGAGCAAAGAGGGCTGCTCTGCAGCCTCTCTTCTTTTGCTGCAGCGACGAGAAGCCCTTGTTCTGCTTCCATGTATAGCATCAGCATGTGGCTGCGGGAGAGCCAGGCTGGGAACAGGAGCCGAGTCCTACCTCTCCAAAGTTTGGGCTAATACCCTCTTCCTTAAGCCTTTTCCTTAAGCATTTTTGTTTTGAAGTTAAACTCTGCCCAGCTCTGCATTTCTGCACGTTCTACCTGCATGGGGAAAGGGGAGAGGTTGAGGTAGCTCACTGCAGCTTGCTCCTTAGGAAGATAACTGTTTTCATTAAAACTTCTGTGTATTATTACTGAATTTGGGGGGTGCAAGTGTGGACACCAATCTTTGGCGATATTTTTTCAGTTCATTAAACCCAGCAGAAAACAACATCTGAATATCAACTTCCTTGTGGGATCAGGTCAGTATTTGTTAAGTGCCTACAAAGGGACCCGACCTTTTCTAGCACCTGAACTGTCAGTTTGGGGCAATGCAGGCCAGACCTAAACTGAAAGACACAACCAGGTCTGCAAACTGCTGTTTGTAGGTGAGGTGTTCAATCCATTTTCCCAGTCAGGCCCACAGAAAAAGCACTCCCACCTCCAGGCTGCTGCTGGGATGGCAGAAGATGCTGCCGTTATCCCTGCAGGGAAGGAGGGAGATGGGCAAGGAGCCACGTTTCAGGGGCTCCACCTCAACCGTGAACTGGCTACTGCTACCAAATCTGGAAGAGGAGCTAGAGGAAAATGTGAGCTTGGTTGACTAGTAATTCCCATTGCTTTTGCTGTTGAATATTCCCAGAATAGTAGAAGTAGAAAAAAATTTTTGGTGGGGTTAGCTCAGAGCCCAAAGCTTTAAGAAACAGTAATAACAGTCTGGAAGCAGGTGGCAGAAGCAGGTCACCAAAGGGTTTGTGCTTATTTTATATTTGCCCACAATTTGCGTTCCATGAAAAACTAAAACCATGCTCTAAAATTAAATCCGGTATTTGCCAATGCAGCTAAAAATGCTCCCTGTTCACATAATCTTGAGGTTATTTTTCAGGCTTGAAAATACAGCTTAGTTAGTTTGGCTCCCTCCCCACTGTTAAAAAATAAATACTCTCTGTGGAAATGCTTGTTCAGTCAAGCAGAAAAAAAGATGCAGAATGGAAGCCCTAAAAAAACCCTCAGGATTTAAAAAAAAAGGGTGAATAAAATGTTAGTTCGTGTCTGTAACATCTTTTTATCCATTTAGACCTGTGAGAGAGAGGGGGAAAATGCATGTCTATGGGTACATGCTTAAGGATGCAAGAAAGAGCATTTCCAAAGTCCGCACGAGGCACGCGGGTGTGCAGTAGCAGGCATGACAGGGGAGAGAGCGTGAATGCTGCATCTCTGCACAACGCTCGTAGTCGCAGCTAGCTAGACAGGGGTTTAGGACACTTTTCTAAAGACGCTGTCCTGATGCAGCCACAGGATTGCACAGAGATGTAATGGTTCAGAAGACAATTTTTGATAGAGAGGTTTGAGGCACCAAATTTTCAGAGAGATCCCCCTTCTCATTACAAAATATGCAGTTGTATTTCCACTTCCAAGCCAGTATGAAATAAAAACAAATTGCCAGTTCCAGAAAAAGCTGCCAGAAAAGGTAATTATTCTCTGGCTTCAGCTCTCTCTAATACAACATGCAATAAAATGACAGACAGGGAGGAAAAGTGTCAGTGCACCAAGCATATCTGCGTATGTGTGTGTGTGTGTGCTTTCACTGGCACAAATTAGCACTGGCTTATGCAATCTGGAGAGTGGTTAAAAACATCTCAGTTTGGCCTTTCTGAGGCAGGGAGAAGGCAAGCACCTGAGCGTGCACTCAAATATAATCTCAACGTTGCAGAAGGTCTTCCAACTAAAGACAGCTGGATTATGCTCCCATAAGGCACAAATATCTTCTGCTTACAGATGAGTCTTATTTTGCAGGATTCTCCCAACCGGGACTATCTAACAGCCAGAGGGGAAGAAATAAACTTAGAAAGTAGTACTACCAGAGGAGCCATCACTAGGTAGATCCTCCCGATGTTCACAGCCATTACTGACCAGAGAGAGAGCATCAGACTAACAAGGGGAGAAGGACCACTTTGCCGCAGAAAAACTTGTAGCACAGAGCATGGAAGGCAAATCAAAAAGAGAAGACTTGCAAGATAGCCAGACTGTGGAAGAAAAACGTTAGGCTTTCCTTCACCTCTGCCAGATGTTATCAACTGTATTTAAAACTCTTTCTTCATGTCACTGTTCATTTTGGATACCTATCATTTTGTCTACACTGCAAAGTGAGAACTTGCTAGCCTCCTTCCATGCATGGACACACGGCTGTAAAGATATTAGGAACTACAACAGAAGGGAACTGAAAGCCCTGTCATCCTGGGTTTCAAAAATACTTCCGTACACCGCAGCTGAATTCTGCTGTTTGAAAGGCAGAAGACTTCATTCACCACAGGAGGTGCCTGCATGGTTTAGTGCAGTGCAGTCCCTTGTCCAAATCCCACAGTTTCCAAAAACCAACCAAACAAAACCCCCAAACCAACCCTTTTTAAATGTCTTGGGAAATGTAAGAAATCAGTGAAACTTGTTTAATGAGCAGTCTCTGACCTGATGCAGTGTTGACTGGTTGTCTGGTGTAAGACACATTAAAAGTAGGTTCTTCTACTAGTGGAGGAGGGTACATCCGCCTTCGGATAAAGAAACCAGCGCCACAACAGAACAAAACTCCCATCATCAAAAGGAACCTAGTAAGAGAAGAGGGAAGTCAAAACCCACCCGTATTCAGGCAGTTCTCAAACCCAGATTGTTCATTGAGAGAAACAAGAGTGTCATCTAGCAATCATCAGCCTATGACTTTTATCAGGGTTTCTTAAATAGGTTGTCTCTTGAGAGCAGGTCAATGTCATTTGAGATAGCACTCATGGGGCACTTATGGATATATTATGGACATCTTTAGCGATTAGTACTATTGTCCGATGTTTTCTGGCATGTAAAATACAAATCTGAAACTAAAAAGCCCTTGAACTTTTGGAAAGTTCAGGTTCATACCTGACCTTTGCCACTGGGATGCTGAACTGAAATTCCAGGCCGGTACAGTTTCAAATTGCGTATCTTGGACACAAGCCTTGGGCTTGCCGCATTGAGGGTGGCCAGGAGATTTGTGGGGGACAAAGACGAATACTATTCTGCAGTTGCCCTTAAAAGAAGATTCCTAGATGTTCTTAAATTACTCAACACTGTAATTTTGTCTCCCATGGGAAACATGGTAGCTGGCATTTAAGCTCAAGCCAGAAGACTGAAGCATTCAGCACTGAAGATCACAAGCTTTGCTTTGTGCTTCCTAGATGGGATATACATTCTCAAGGAAAAGGACATCATTTTGCTTCAATTCTTCTCCTCTCAGCTCCTTTTCCGACCTGACTAAACTGTCCTTATCATTCCCTCGCCCTGATGCTGTGGAAACAGGCACATGCAGCAAGGGCATGTCAGAAAATTTTGCTCTTCAGACAGTGGCCTTCACAGTGTTTCCTTGAGCAGACATGCTAGTGACTGACGCAAGCTCCAGTAAACTCAAATAGTTCTTCTGCCTGTAATTGTCACCTCATTTCAGGGCCCTTTACTGGAAGACAATGACGACTGTGCTCTTTTGGAAGGGATGGAAGTTGGCCAGAGGCCACCGAAGTTGGCCAGAGGCAAACCTACACACCATGCTTATCTCCTCTGGAGCATTCCCAGGTGGCCCAGAGGAAGAGTGTGACAATGCATGGCAGCAAGAGGTATTTCATGCAAAGGGTCAAATTCTGTTCTTGTTTCTACAGTGGAAATGAGAGCAAAAGCAGGTCCTGTTTCCCTGAGCCAATATTAATACATTCCCTTTTGGCAGAGTTCCTGCAAAGGATTTGTTCTGAACAGAAAAACAGAGATTTACGACGTCACCCCAGGGATTGAGATGCAGAGCTCTTCAGTTATATCAGTAAGGATTGCACACTGAAATCCCACAGTCAGCTTCGGGAAATCTCAGTATTATAGTATATATCAGGCTTCTGTTTTTCAGTGTTTATTTGTTTCAATTTTGAAGGCTTTTTTTTTAGGCAGTCTTCAAATTCTACATTAAAATGCCTGAAACCAGGTTTTCTAGGAGAGCTTTTGCATTCTACTGTAATGAGAAGATTTTATTCAGGTGCTTTCTTAAATTCCTCTCCAAAACGAATTCACCTTATTTTTTCATTATGCATATAACAGTGATTAGTTTAAGCTTTATCCAGATTACTGAGCTGCTGGTTTCACAAGCTCAAATCTTTCTGCCTTCTTTTCCCTTGCTGTCATCTCCAGTGAAATCCTCATAGTCATAAATGTACTTCTCTTCCTTTTTAATTGAAGCCTCAATTCGGCTGGCAAGAATGTCTTAAACCCTGCCTAAATGCACAATCCTCCTTATGCAATCCTCTTTTAAAACTGAGTGCCCAACAAAAACAGAAGAACGCTGCCACTTGGTAGTAGCTGGGACAGGCATAAGGAATTCAGCAATTTTGGATAAAAGTGGGACTGGTGCCTGTACAGACCAGCAGGATGCAGAAGCATGAAAGGTCAACCTGACACAAGTAACCTTTTCCAGTGTTTTCTCACTACATCAGGAGAATTTTATAAGCAAAAAAACAAAGTCCTTGTATTTATATGTACACATATACATTACTGCATACTTGTACCTACTTTACTTTAAAATACTAGGGCTGGCAATACCCTGATTTAAGTCCTACGAACAAGTCAAGAACAGGACAAACATAAAATTCCCGAATGCCCTGACCTACCAAAAATACCATAGTCGCTGGATAGAGAGAGCTCTTACACAGCATCTTGAACCACAGCAATCCTCATAGGAGCGACATCTGCAGAGAAATAAAGAGAAAAAGGCATTAAGGAAGTGGTTGTCACTCAGATTAAAAAGGCATCGCCAACTCTGACACCATTCACACCCCTGCCCGAGGCATTATTAATGACATCACCAGGAGCCTGGGAGGCAAAGCCTCCTGGAAGTGTTCAAGGTCAGGTTGGATGGGGCTTTGAGCAACCTGATCTAGTGAAAGATGTCCCTGCCCATGGCAGGAGGGTTGGACTAGATGATCTTTAAAGGACCTTTCCAACCCAAAGACTCTGTGGGTCTACGAGTAAGAACAGACCACCATTGTTGTTGTCAATGGTTGTTGTCAATCACATGTACGCATCCGTGGCACAGCTCCCACACTATTCAGGAACTTTTTGCATGTTATTGAAACGATCTTCCTATATACTTCTTTTAAAGCCACCTCAAAAAGACTGAACATAGTGTTTAAGTCTATGTAAAAGGACATGTTATAAAGAAAAGCAGTATTACTGTGCTTTCTTTCACAGTAAATGAACACTGCAGACCTCAAACATGAGCCATTTGGGGTTTTATTCACTGCATCAAACAAGGATTGCAAGGTCAAAACTGCCAGATCACTCACTCTTTGCAAATCTGCAGCTGCCGAACAGAGAAACCACCGAGTGCAGAGAAAACTTCAACGGTACCGTTATTTGCAAATTTAATGGCATTTTTTGCTTCTCAGAGGTTATGCTGGACTGCAACTGCCAACAACTCCCATTATTTAAGTAGGCTTTCCTCTAAAAAACCCCCCACATTTAAAATCAATATTTCATATGGAATAGAACCTTTTTAAAGGTATTATAACACCAACCAATGTAAGCACAAGGTACCACTTCACTAAAAGCTAGCACATACATTAACAGCTACCTCAACAATTTCTATGGTAACTGCCATTTCCCACACCAATGAAACATATTTAGTAGGCAAAAGGACAGAGGTAACACAGAAACTATGGTATGTGACAGACTCAGATGAAAACATTCAGATTAGCATATCCACATACCAAAAGAAAAGAGGAGGTTACCACAACTGGATCAATCTTTTTAGGGTGTTCACATCTGTATGCTCAATGCACAGATTTAATTAAGCATCTGGTTTTGGAAAATTTGCCCAACTGCATGACTGTGCTACCATATTTGTAAGCAAAGCTAAAAAAAAAAAGAACTGGATAATTGTACAGACAATTACACATCTACACGCGCAATTAACAAGCCTTCACTCACAAAATACGTCAAGTCACATAGGCTTCAGCCTCTAATTTGGGCCAGAGAAGGATGCTGTATGGATGCATAATCAGTTGTTTTGCAAGTGAAAACAGCTACACGCTCTTCTGATGACAAGTAGGCAGGATTTATTTAAGCAAGCTGGAGGATCTGACATCCTCAGCACAGCAAGGACCATTAATATACTCAGGCACCCAGTCTGAGACTCAAGCAGAGTAAGTTGCTCATGCCAAAAGACAAAATACCCACTTTGCCATCCCTGAACCTGAAAGCGTCCCAATCTCCAACCTTTCTTCTTTAAAGCTTGCCAGGACCCTAACAACTGCTCATACTCAAAGCTACCAGATCTCACAAAACTACTAACAAGACTTAGCAAGTCATCATTAACTTCAGTCCCACCAGGACCAAGAAATTAAGCATCCCTCCATGCTCCCCAAGTGGATCAAACCAACAGGAGCTTTCAAGACATACGTTAAAGGCATGGACAGGATCAGGCCCCTTATGAAATGGGGTGGCAGCCACTCCCTTCTGTTAAAACAGTAGTCATGGTAGCCCTTTTGCTCTTTAACACATTCATGGTTGGAGCACCTCATCCACACCAATGGGCACTTGCTCCTTTTGCTGATGCTGCACAGCAAGGACTTTTTAAGGCTTGTTGGGCCAGAAAAGCAAAGCCAGGGCCAGGAAACAGAACCCGTAAATCTAGAAGGAAGGAGGTGGAGGTGGCAACTGAACGTTGATGCCTTCCTTTGTGGGCAACCTGTGCTAGCAAATAAAAAAGCTTCCCACCCATTCCTGCTGCTCCACATTTTAAAAGAAAGAATCACACTCACATCCATGAAAGACAGGGAACGAGTTCCCAACATCACTGGGGGACTGCCCTCTTGTAGCCTTTCTTGAGGCAAGTAAGACCAAATTATAGAAGGATTTTAGGGATGCGAGCAGTCTTTATTTCTGCCTCCACATGCTGGCTCTGTCAGCCCAGACATCTACACCTGGCCACAAGCAGGACGGGGAGTGGATGCACCAGGCAGGCCTCTGGCCCCAAAGCCATTTCCCAGATCAAGCCCCAAGAGCTGAACTTGTATTAAAAGCTAAATTAAAACACAGAGGCCAGGGAGGCTGCATGTATGCCTCCCTCATGCTCACCCTCGTCCCGCTTATTTTGCATCTATTTTCTCCAGAGCCAGAAAAGATGGGAAAAGGCTATTTTAAAATGTATAATTATGGTCATTCAAAACAGCATCTGTACGGTGAGCGTAGTACCTGAATTTACTTCTTATTTTTAATGTCCAAATTGTCTAGGCTACAAGTCAGCACCATTTTTTAAGCTACAGTGGCTTAGCTTTCCTCCCTGCAAAAGAGGACTAAAGTACCAGCTGGAAGACAGTTAAGGCTCAACTGCTGAATGTTTATGAAGCTCCTGAGACCGCTGAATGGCAAACAAACAGGCCATCAAAGAGAAGTCTCCTACACGGATGACTGCACTTTCAAATGGCTGAAAATGATGATGCTGGAGGAGTCTCTCCCCACAGCCAGTAAGCTTTCCAAGGCAACTCATCCAAGGCTAAGCACTACATTTGCTGGGTGGATCTGCGAAGCTAAATCAGTATCATGACTTGGAGGGAAATCCCTTTGAGATCTGACACTAGTAACTCACTTTTTACCCATAAAACCAAACAGGCGCTTGATTTTGCATGCGTACGAGTATGGACACAGGTACCCGTATGTAGGAGCCTGGAACCAAGGATGATACCATGATAACAACCTGCTGCTTGTATTCCCCAGCAGTGCCAAAAAAGACTGGAAGAACAAACGGCCCATTTGCTGATACTGCCATCAGGGTACCGCAGAAGGTCTGCTGATCTCTTGTTCTTGATTCAATGCACTACGAAAAAACAACACAACATCTGCCAACACTGATCCCAATTACAAGAATATTAACTTACTTACAAAAGCCCTATTTATTAGCAGGCAAAAGGTGACAATAAAATCAGCTTATTAACACAGTAACATACAAGCTTAAGTATAACCAGCCTTTGATCTTATTGATCTCTTATTGCCTGACAGCAAATGCCAGCAGAATTAAGACCCTGGTTCAGAAAAAACAATTAAGCACACACACATTATTTATTGAATTGATATGCATATCCTTTAAATGACACTTCTGCTTTGGCTCTGCTTAACAGCAGACTGGTTGTGCCCAATGCCAGTTGAAGAAGAACGAGCCTTACTATCGATTTGAACTGGACTGAGCCCATCTCCTACAGAAAACATTTCTAAAGACAATTTCCCTCTTTCACACATCAGTGATGATCCCGAGAACTGCATTTCCCTAGAACAATGCTTGTTTCATAGATCAAAATTTAACCCATGATGTAGGATAAGAGATGATCCATTAGTTACTTTGCTAATCTGCAACTCCACCAAGCATACGGCCTCTCTTTTGAAAACTGTCTGCAGTGTGATTTATGATTTAGAAGGTACATCTTTTCATTCATAATTCAGTAGAGTGAAACGAACACATCTGCATGTCCAACGACTTGTACTGCTAGCACACCAGGGAACTGCTGTGTCAGAGATTAAAGTTACACTGCGTGTCAGATCACAGAGACAAGCTTTTTGTATGGGTTCGCACTTAAATCAGGATGCTGAACTTCTTTCCTTAATGGACAAGCAAAGCATAAAGTTTCAGGTAAGGGTATATGGTATGACCCAAACCCCACAAACCAACCCTGTACTTGCATGTGTTCTGTGGATAATAACTGCTCAATGAAATGGTCCAGAAGCTCTTTTCCATTTATACCTGCGTCTACACAGCTGAACAAGTCCCTTTTTAGCACAGCTGCTGCAGGAAAGAACTGCATCTAATCTAAAAATAATTCCCTGATTGGCACTTGCTGAAAACTGGAGAAATTAAAGAGGTAAAGCAAGGAGTACAGTCTTCAGCAGACTGTATAGCCACAGTGGTCTGACAACATTCCCTGTCCTCACCCAAGGTGGGTATTCCTCATCAACACCGTTCCTTCGAAATGCAGGCTGTAGTGTTCTTAGGTTTCCTCTCTAGACTGTTTGCATCATATGTGCCAAAACCTGATTTGACATTTAAGATGGTTGATTAGCAATGTCTTTTGGAAGAGTAAAACAAAACATAAATTGTTAATCCACATGTAGCGGCAGAAACCCTACTGCAGACACAGGAACAGAGGATGGGAGGGTGAAAGAAAACAGCAACCCCCCCCAACAACCAGATACAGTAAACTGCATGATTTCTAACCAGTGTCCTGTAGACAAGCATGACTTTAATTCCAAAAAAGGCTGTATACCAGTGAGAGGTTAAATATTTGCTGCGGGTATGTAAGGTCTATGAAGCAAACCGGGATTCACTGGAATACAAGAA
>VYZW01003115.1:36513-93821 GCA_013401315.1 Balaeniceps rex | reverse complement strand
GTCTAATTCTTTAAACAAAGTCAAGGATAACTTGGCTCCCTGCTTTTCCAAAGGGTACAAATTAGACTCCAATGACTAATTCCTTTCTCCACTTTATATTTGTTTACTTATTTTTCCAGGCCACATAAATAAATGTTTTGCTGAAGGAGAAAGGTATCTAACTGACAATATCTTGTGACTCAGGCAACTAGGACACGGAGAAATGCTTGGTTTGGATAGCGAAGTAAGTTAAGAGCAGTCTTGGAAATACACCGTATCAACAGTAGCAGACCAATGTATGTCTCTCAAATTCCTGGGAAGCTTTCTATGATGGCTTCTGGTCTGAAATAAGCTATATCTTAAGTTAACAGATTCACACAGCAGAGGTAGAAAAGTTTGGAAAATTATCAATTCCTCAGTCTAGCCTTAAGAAATGGAATTACATTTGGAAGAAACATGCTTGAAATAAACTAAAGCTTACTGCTGATCTATGAAGGCTAGAACAATCACATCCACTGGAAAAATATTTTTTTAAAGGTACTAATGCTATTAACTACTTGGACAGAGAGATGTGTCATTAGTTCTGTAACAGAGACCTCCAACCTTTGCCCTAGCTGTTAATACAGAAAGCATAACCAACAAGTTTTAAGAAAGCTTTGGGCAACATCTCTAACAGCTTTTTCTTTTTTAAATAATTACACTGGAAGACAGAGTGAATCAAAACCTAAAAAAACCCCTTAAGCTCCAAAAGAAGAACAGTCATATTACTGCAAGTTTTACCCCCCAAAATTTAGCTGAATTTTCAGTACACTTATTTTGGCACACTGATTTCTTACCCCATGTTCCTCTTGCTTAGCAGACACAGTCTTATCTCTGTCTTTGGACAGCTGAAGTAGAGCCTTTATAGGAAAGATTAACTCAGTTATCTTGCCTTTAAACTTCCGATAAAAGCAAACAACCATTTTATGTGACAGTCCACCTTGGACTTCTATTACTCTGGGCAACTGAAAGAGAAGCAGGCACCTTTGAGAAGGACGTGCCTATCCAGAAGAGAGAAAGCATATGGACATGCCAGTCCAGGGATGCCTTGGTCCAAGCATGCCACACTAGATCTGTGAATAGACACAGAACTTGGAGCTGACAAGCCAACCTTTTCACTATAATACAAAGTGTCTCCAAGAGAGACGTGACATACCGTCAGCACTGGACTGAAATCACAGGGAAATCATTAAAAAGGATTGCATTGCTGGGCTTCCTAAGTCTCCAAAGATAGTCTCAAGACCAAAGGACAGACTACATATGTTAACAGGGTAGAAAAAACTTCTCTCAGAAAACCAGTGATAGAAAGGAATGGAAGCTATTGCAAACTCATTTGATTAAATATATCTGTTTCTTATGGACTGTTGCTCCAGAAATTGTAAGATAAAATAAAACCCGTTTCACTACAGCACATTCCAGATCTACATTTGCACAGAGGAGACACTCTCAGGATGAAGTTACATATTATGCCTTTTGAGGATTTAACATCTAACCATACGCTAATGGAGAAGATACTATTCATGCCTCCTCCCCCACAATATGCAGAATACTCCCTCCCATTTCACCAGTGTTCGCCAAAAACTGTACTGAGCTGATTCCACACTGACTTGAATGTGCTAAAATGAACAACTTTCTGTGGGATTAGCAAGCTGAATTAACTCAGTGAAGGGTCAAAAGCAATGGGACTTCACCCTAAGATATTGAGATTGGTGTTGTGCCTCTCCTCCATCATACGGGTGTGAAAAGACAGCACAGGTAGGAAGCAGCTGGGGATCCTAGACAACAGAAACTGAAATTGCACACATGACAGAAGTAGGAAACTTCAGGCACCGCAGACATCAATGACCTTCATATCAGTTTGGTGCATGCCCCCTTTAAATCTACTGGGCTCCTATGCACTTGAATATCCTCTCTCTCCCCCATTCCACATTTCTTCACTTGTCATACATTATCTGTCCTCTGAGCTTTACCATCCCCAAATCCTTATTGTCTTTCCTTAGGGTTTCTTCTTCCCCACTTAAACTCGTAATCGCAATAAAAACAATAGCATTAACATGACACTCATTACCATCACAGCAATCGCTGAGCACACACATCCCACCCCTTTCCCCTTCCTTTTTCCATTTACTTACACTATCCAGGAGACTGGCGTATCACAACAGGTTTATGCAATGACTCAGCTAACAAGGTGCTGCAGCAACTACCACAAACACACACAACTACTATTAACAGTCTTCTGATTGATGTGACATAGTCAATATACAATAGTTTTCCCTCCACATTAAAAGATCTCCCAAACCAACCAACAACCCACCAACACCATAGCCCCTCTCACAACTTGCTTCCTTCCAATGTTCAAAGCTGTGTGCAATTCCAGTTAAGCTCTTTGACGGACTGGAAAATAAACACACTGCTTTTCTACAAGATACTCCATTTCAGCACACAAAGAAAACAGTAAACTAGTTACCAAAAGGAAACCAATTAGAAAGCAACCTTGCATGCATCGCATCTATTGCAGATAGCAAGCCTCCCCTTTGTACCCCTTGCTTTTGCAGGACTCGGTAGGTATTTACCTGTGACATGAAGAGTCTCTGAGCTAACACCCAATATCCAAGTAGCTACCCATTTGTATTACCAAGGGAGAAAAACATTGGCTGCGAGAGCACGTGGGCAGAAACGTAAGCAGAACACTGAGGTGATTATGAATAATGCGCTCCTGAATGTCAAGGTATAGTGGGATTTTCATAATATCCCAGCTTCTTTCCCACATTGAGGCAAAACAAAATAAAATGTAGGTGGAACCAAAGTCCTGTTGTTATTAGCATGCAAAGAAAATGAACTTATTTAAATTCACCCATCTGTTCTGACCAACCATTTATGAGTAATTCTCAACATTTCAGTCACCTGAAAAAAAGACAGTGAGTTCTAGGCACAAACACTTCCTAAGCAGTTAATATTCAGGATCACAGATGATTAAACCATACAGTGTTTCATTCTTTCAGTGAGCTTTGTTTCTTGCCTGGCTTCCTGGCTGCTTTTTGTCTCTAGCAGTTCTCTCCTATTTCTGGCAGATGAAGTGGAGGTGGAGAAGAAAAGGGAGGAAAGTTCTTGGGTAGCGTAAGTATTACAGTAATTTCCAATCCTTCAGCAAGGAAGAGTTTGCTCAGGGAACAGATGACCTAATGCGGCTACCTACTCCTCCACCCCACTTTGTTTTTATTTTTTTTTTAAACTCATGTTTACAGATGTTTGCAATTATAAAGTTATACAACCCAGGTACAAAGTTTAGTACATTTATCTGCTTTCTGCCCCCAAATCCACAGGGAAAATACCTCCCACCCACACATTTCCTCCGCCTTTTTGTTGTTGCTGTGGGCAATTTAAAACAGAAAACTGCAACTCGGAGAGATCCTCAGTCATGCACCTACAGGTCATTGACATTTGGTTCACACCCAAGCCTAATGTGAATGTAGATGCCACTCATCAAAAGGACAGTTATGCCATGGATAACAAGTCATCCCAACTCCCTAAATTAAACAACAGTATTAGCACAGGGACAAACTTACTTTTCAAGCATTCTTGGTATTCTGCCTGATTACCTGCCCTTGTTCAAAACAAAGGGAGAACTGTCCTCACACAGCTCTACTTATGTTTCCTTTCAGCATTCTGAAATAAGAGCTGTTTAAGATCTTGCATTTTGTTTTCAACTGGAAGGGTCGCCTGGATTGGGTGGCGAAAGGAGTCTGTACACTTTTATTAATAAAGAGAAAGGGAAAGAGATGGAACACGGGGAAGGAGGGAAAGGGAAGTTTATTGCATCTTCACTTTTCAATCAGAAAAACTCTCAGAGAATTTATGGAAGAAGCATAATTAGTGAAAGAACACCACACTAAAAGCCTACAGAACGTAATTCTCTCTTGAGCACTAGAAAACGCAAAAAGGGAAGTGATGACTACTTACATATAATATGTAGGATATAATCCTTCAAAGTACCAGCAATGCTTTTTGGCCTCCGTACACTACAAAGAAAGAAAAATATGGTATTAATATTTACATAGGACAATGTACAATTATAAACACAAGCATAGAGTATTTATAAATGCTGTGACTTTGAGCAATTAGGAAAGGTTTATATTCCCAAAGATTTCTCAGTCCCGATAGACATAGCAACTGGGAAGTCAGTTCATGTGAATGGCAGCATGCCCTGCCAGGGTTCAGACCCTTCACGCAGGGCTTTGTCTGTGGGGCTCCATAGCTTCCCACGATTCACGAACAAAGTCAGTACATTCGGTGTGGGCAGAGGATCCAGCTGCATGTGTTCCCTGGCAGAACTGCTGTCTTAAAAGACCACAGAGAACTGAAGACCCCATTCATGGTTATAGTCACTTCAGAGATCTCCAAGGCATAACCAGTTTGATGACACTACGCGTGTGACTACACAGTAAATTCAATAACCACAGGGAATTATTCGTCTTTCTGGAAGTCTCTGGTGTGCAGAGCCAGGCTCGGAAAGGAGCAGAACAGAGAACCCATCCATCCCATCTCCTCTTCCTACAGCTTGGAAATCTCTCAAGTGTTCATTAAAGTACCGGGGAAAGGAAACTGTTTTCTGCAGCCCAGGGGTACTGTTCTCTTTTGCAGATTGCCAGCATATCCTTGTTAAAGGATGGTGACAGGCATTTTCTCAGCGTTTGTGTGCAGGCAACGTGGGAAGCACACATCCTTATGGGCACTGCCAGAGTACAGACGGCAGCTCAGAACAATAGCGGCGCTTAAAAAAGAAAACCAGATGTCAAGCCCAAACTCTACATACAACACACAAAATACTTCTGCGTATCCCACTGACATTGCTAGCATAAAATGCCGTCTTCATTGCAGACGTAGCTCCAGGAGCTCCACTGCAAGCTGCATTATCCGATCACACACGGCCAGGGCGTTGTGGGACACCCTCCGCAGAGCAGTGAGCAATATCTTGCTGAGGTTTTAGCAACAATTCCCTCTGCTGCTGACACCTGACACCCGATGTCGGAGAGCGCTCGGCACGCCAGCGGTGCTTGGCTCATCCTTCATTTTCACTTGGCAGCTCACCTTTAAATAATAGCTCGTATAAGTTTATTAGCCTCCCTGAATCCCAGAATACTAAATGAATCCAGTTAAGACAAAGACAAAGTGTTTTTAGATCCCCGACTCTCACTCCTCATGAATAAGAAAGGCTGCAAGCTCTTTAATGAGCATCTGATGTGCTAAATCACAGACAGATCAATTACAGCCCATGAAGACAAACTGCTGTGGATTAAATTGTTAAGAGCGGTACAGGAGATGGGGGGAGGAGGAGAAGACGCTTTTGATGTGTGCGATCAGGCCTTTCCACTAATACGACGGGCTTACACCAATCTTTAAGATGCACAAGCTTTAGCTTCTGTTGAAAGGACTGGAGCTTCTTCCTCGAGATAAACACAGCGGAAGCCTTGTTCCCCTCTCAAATCCATGCCACAGTCCAGGCAGTGTATGCAGGAGGGCTCTGTAGCTGCTGCTGGAGCAAGTGGTGTTCAAAGATCTATCTCCACATTTACCCTGTTCCCCTCCCCACCCCCCCTTCAAAGCTTCCAACTTCTTAACCCTTCCTTCCGAATATTTTCCATCAGCTGGCTGTTTCCTCTTACTCTAAAATTAGAAGTATGCCAAGTTTCTCTCTGTAACACCCTGCAAACATATATGCATTGTAAACCCAGCAGGTCTGCTGCCAAGTCAGTGAAAAATACTTTGGCTCTTCACCTTTGAAGGCTGCAGATCAGCAGGCCCTGGCTAAAATCCCAGTGCCTGCAGGTTGACCCCTTGGGAAGCCTCATTTCAGAGTCCAGCTTGGGGTGTACACCGTTAAATGTTTTTCCTTCCTGCTTCTCAACCAGCATGAGTCACCGTTTACCTCAACAGCCTTAAAGCCTTCGTCAGTCTCAAGCATTTTAATTGATGTTTTCCTAGCAATGTTTCTCAGCACGTGGAGCCTGCATTCCCTTTACAAGTGTAAAGGGGACATTTATATTCAGCACTCACTCTGCTCACCCTCCTCCCTGTATTTTAATCTGCTTTACAAGTTCTAAAATGAGTTGGGAAGATTCCTCCTTCCCACATCTCCCAAGTTGTAAGATTTCTGTTTCTGCCTCTTAGCAATTCTGTTTCAGACAGCCAATATGCTTAGCACTGTCACAAGAAAGGCTCCAGCCTGGGAAAGTTTTGCAAGTAACAGTTCCTTCTAGCTTTACAGGGCTTAGATACCTGCACTAAAAATCCTTCAGTGCCCAGACTTTGCTTTTATATGGGCCCTGGAATAGCAGGTACCAATCCTGATTCTGCCTTTTTTTAATATCAACAGTCCTACGAATACTGCATGGCAGTTGTTCAGTTCTCCTACATGGGAATCAGGCAAAAAGCAAGCAGACCTCAAATGTGAGCAGCACAGCCGAATCCGGTACACATAACACATTAAACAGATTTACACACACAGGGTGAATGGCTGCGGTCCCTGCTCAGTTAAAACTCCTACCGATCTCCATGGCAACTTTACTCCAGTAAACCATGACATAAAGCAGGCGGCTACTAACCACCATCTCTACTGCTGGTTAGCAGACCTCGCAGGAATTCACTGTTAAGAATAAGACGAGAATGTCATTGCCTCTAAAGATTTGAGCCTCTTTAGCACTCAGATGCCAGAAAGATGAACAGGGTAGTCAGGGTACAGATTAGTTTTTCCCATCCCACACACATCCTCTGAAGCAGGCTATGACCATCCGTCTCTTGCCAGGATCCAAATTATTCTTCTGCGTGGTACTGGCCTCTCAGTTAAGCTGGTGGAGAGCCATACAAGCGTGAGAGGGGACGTACGCCATGAGCATCAGGCTCTCAACCTCACAGAGCCTTTGGAGGATGATGTCCTTGTAGTTGTTTGAGACTATTAAACCCTCAAGAAATCGCAGCTGGCAGCAACTCACTGCAATCCACAAAACAGCACAAAGGGAAGATTACTCATATTACTACAATACAAAAGGACCTCAGACATCAGGGTTGGTGCCCGCTCTGCTAGATCCTCTATGAAGACAGGCTGTATCTCAGAGTTTCTAACAAGTGTTTGTTCGTGTCTTTAAAAAGCCATTTACCCATTCACTAATAGCAAAAAAGGTGCATTTACGGTTTTTAAACTAAGCTTAGGTACAGCCCTGCTGATGCTTTCAACTTTTCTAGGAGAAGGACTCTGCACATTTTGCTTATAAAATTCCTCCTATGTCCTTTAGCAATCTGGCACAGCTATAAAATATAAATACGTTCATTTTTTAAATAAATGATGCAGGTCTAATTGGCTGTGCATATGTAAACTTTAGAGAATTAATGGTATGTGAATTAGCCAGATGCTTGAATACATTCCTTAAGAAAGAGAAAAAACACAAGACTTGGTTTTTTGTTTGTTTGTTTTTAAATGAATCAGCATCTGTCTTGTAGCCTGTTTTCTTTGACAGACTGCAGCAACGCGAACTGCAAGCCATCCTTTTCTGTGGCCTCTAAATTAATTCAGATTTCCTTTAAGAAACGAAATGTGCTTCCTGCCACAGATTGAAATTGCAAATGTTACTGCTGCTAGTAGGAACAACGAGAAAGAGAAGTTACTAAAACATTAACCAAAGACTGGTTTTGATCACACCATAAAATACAGAACGTGAGTACATATGTATGCACATGGTGTGGGGGAAGACAGAGCAGGCAGCCTGCTCACTGAATGTCAGATGGTACTCTACAGATCATTAGTTATGCTTTGCAGGATTTGCAGAAATACTATCTCTAGCAGGACTATCCTCCACATTGCACATCATTATCTTTCAGTCCACAGGACAGTAAAAAGAAAACAGATCTGATCAATTAATTACTCTTTTCAATCAAGGGAGCAGTGGATTCACGCCCAGTGCTTTTATTGGAGGTTTGGAAAATAATAATAAAAAAGTAAAAACAGTTACAGCCCCATCTGCAGATAGTAAATACTTTCCAATACGAGTACAGTCCATTTTTGTTACGGGTACCAATGAAAAAAGCAGCCTGCTGTGGACAGTTGTGTTTGTGGAGGGCAGGGGGAGGGCAATTGCTATCTGTATGCTGAAAGGACATTCAGAGCAAGTTTGTGACATCTGCTCAAAGCCAGATACTGTAGGAGGCACAGGTCTGCTATCGATCACAAAAGTCAACGAAACCCTATCAGTTATCAGCAACTGAGAGTGTGGCTCTTTCTTTTTAACCAGACAAAAAGCTAGATGCTACAGACAATTTCCATTACGTATTACAGTTATAAGGATCCAAACAGGTAGATTCAGAAGGGAAAAAAAAGCGGGAATTTAACTGAGTGACCTGCCATACTGATATGACAGAAATGGCTCCTAGTATTCTGGGATGACCCACTTAGTGGCTGTTACCTCCCATTCAGCTGGGTATATGCTATACGTTAGTAGGGTGCAAGTCAATCCAAATGTCATTCTTGTGGCCACAGCCTCTGAGGCTCTGCTAGGATTAATTCATAGATGAACAGGAAGAAAGAGTTAAAAGTATCTAAGACACGGAACAAGGCCTCATCATTTCTGCGCATCGCACAATCCTATTCCAACATACACCCAGAACTCTCGCAGCTAGACCAAACTAGTAACTGAGGAAACGGGAAGGACAACACCTTTCTGACCATATAGCTCCGCAGCATCTGAGAAACAACTGGCTATACCTGCTGCCTCTGTTACAAAAGGCCTCTTGCAAAACTCACCTGCACAGATCTTTCCCAGTTTTATTGGTCACTGCACCTGGCAAGTACTCGATGGAGCCTAGACAAAAGGATTGCAGTCTACAGTGCAACTCCAGACTAAATAATCAGTTCCAGAAGGCACATTATTGGCTAGGAATCACAATGTTTTATAGGATCTGACCTTTAAAATTATATCAGTTTTCAGAACACTATCCATTTCAGTGCCTAGACAAGAGCTGAAAGCATTATGAGACACAAACTGCTCATGGTGCACTGAAATCAAAAGGACTTCCACATGCTGCAAGTTTGAAAGATTGGATTTGCAGAGACAAGAATATGCACATACTGCTCTTCCATAGCCAAGAAAAGGGCAAAATATCGTCTATTAGAGTTAAGAGACAACATATACTGAAACTGAAAAGTGCAGCCTAAGGGTGAAAACAATTCACTACAGAAAATACATTTTGCTTTAGCCTTGCCCGAATCCATCCAAATTCATCCCTACTTCTTCCCTGGTAATGCTAACAGCTAAGGGTAAAAGTAGCCCATCTCCAAACTATTCTATGAAACTGAGCTCACAGGCCATGTTACCAGCGATTTCAGCAAATACTCTTGTCACAAAAGACAGAAGTAACTCTTAGTAAAAACCAGGATTACATTAAGGTATTTTTATTTACTAAGGTAATGAGGAAACAGCAGGAAACTCTTGTATAATAGGATGCTGATCCTTTACCAAGCCTTCCCTCCCATGTAACAGTAAACAGAACAAATACTATTCCAGATATACGGTTGTTTCATCAAGACCAAAATTATAAAGCCATATAACTCATAGTATAAAGAATGATTTTCGTATATTTCAGAAGGAGTTGTTTCTGGCCAGTCTTTCTGGCTGTTCTCTAAGAGAATATTTCCCATATAGGATTCTTAAAAGAAGCAACTTTTCCACCTTGAATTAATCAGTCTGTTTTGCAACAGTAAAAAATTTCAGTACAAGCAGCTAATTCTTATTAGTTCTTCTGGTGCTCCGAGCACATACATTAATCATCATATTTTTATTTAGAATTAATGCGGGTTTAGCATTAGACAGCCTCCCATCACAAAGCATTACTTTACATTTAGATCGATTAACCTTTCCCACAAAAGAAATACAAATATCCCTTCCATGCAATTTCATTTCAGGAGCCTGACTTTTTTTTTTTTTTTTTGCCATTGTGCAGCAAATTGCAAATGCACTTCGGTGCTAGAATGATACAATTTCAATTTAATATAATCCCTTCGTCAGTCTCGGGGGGGAGGGGGAAAAAAAAAGAAGAAAAGGAGGAGACCCGAATTTCTCCGAGCCCACAAGAAGCAAGAGGTAGGGTGGGCGCCCCTCCCGCCCCGGCGCCCTCAGCACCGCGGACAGCGCCCTCCTGCCACGCCCCGCTGCACCCTTCGCCTTCCACACGCACCCCGGGTTGTAAAGCCCTTTGGTGTAATACATCACCTATATATAACCTCGCCCCCACACATCACCTCACTCGGTCCTCACACGCGTGCGGCAGCGGCACCTACTAAATCGGTCACGACGTGTGTGAGCACTAGTGTGAGAAATTAATAACAACAATTGACTGCCTTGGATGGAACAACCATATTCAACCTTCAGAATGTTTGGGAAACCATAGTTGTTTGTTGTCATGTGAAATATGCAACTTGGATCTATGTCAGAACATCAAGACAGATGCTTACGAAACTGCCAAGAGATCCTCAACACCAGAGAAGGTTAGGACTTGCTTTACATTCTCATTTCTACACCCATGAACTCAGCAATATTTGTACAAACATAAAAGCTGGGGGGGTTTTAAACCTTCCTGGTGGAACTGACCTTACACTGAAAGTTCTAATGGCAGGTCTGCACGAAAGCATGAGGCATGCCACATATTGAAAGCATTTTCACCCAAGAAAAGCAAAAAAGATTCCACATTCCACCAGAGTCTCAGCAGCTTCAAGGGGGTAGCAGTGGCCTTTTTGTTCCAACTGGAAGGAAACACATGTAACATTTTCCCAACTCCGCTAGAAGTGGTTGATCTATTCCAAATGGTACTGGGCAGGTTCTACAGCTCCAAAATTGAATTTAGCTTCTGCAATTACTCTCTTTCCTTTTATATGCGCATGAGAAATAAAACCAAGGTTATTATTTGCATTCTTTAACTACAGAATAAGTCATAAGTTGCCTTATAAAACAACCCATAAAGTAGGGTGTGTGGGGAAGGGATCATTTGTCAGGAATTGAAAGGAAGATCATGCCAAGAGTGAGGATATTCACTACTTCCACCCTCAGTCTCTCGAAAAACAAAACAAAACAAAACAAATACTAGTTTTTACAGATAAAATGATTTGGTCATACAATGATTTTACTTTTAAGCCTCTAATGAACATAGGTAACACTTTCAGTGTTACCATCAAGACATAAATATCAAACTTGCTTTCCTTTGACTAAAAACTGGAAGCTTGGTTCATCTGCAGCCCTAACCCTAGGTAGGCACTTGCTCCTCACAGGAACTGATACTATCTAGAGTACTATTAAGAGCAAAGTCTAGATTCAGGTTTCCCCTATTTTTATCTAAAGTCATGCCAGCATTCTTTCCCTTCAGTTCATGCTCAACCGGCAAATTTGCCCATTTCCTAAGTACATTTCATTCTTCTGCTTTACCATCCCAAGAATGAAAACAGCTTTTAAATTACCTAGTACTTAAATCCTCAGGGGCCTTCTTTCATCTCCCATAATAATAAAACCAAAGCAAAGAAAGACTGAGCAAAGGAAGATGGATTCAGAACTCAATTTTCTCAGTCATTTGCACTGCAGACAAGATCGAGGCAGTAACAGCATTGTGCTACAGATGCTGGTTGGTTAAGCTATGACAGCCCATCAAAGGCTGCAGGAGGATAGATTTCTGTGATGGTCGCCAGGACTCAGGGCAGTTGCTTTGGGAGTTCCCGGGCTTTGTTCTGTTGATGTTATGCATCCCCCACACGCTCATTTGTTCCGCAGAGAGAGAACGAGAGAGCTGACAGGGCAGAGCGCAGCTGCATAATCATAGCAACTCTTGCTCCCCTCCCTACTACCCTTATTTTTCATTCTTGACATTTAATCCAGTGATGCACACCTTCCCCAGATCCTTCTTATGAGGAGTCATTGGAAAACGAAATATTTGTTTATTCAACTACGACTTTTCCCTTTTCAGTTTTCTGAGATATTTATTCCAAAACTGAAAATACTGGATCAAAATCCTTTGTGCTTTCAAGTCCTGAAAACAACTGTAACACTGAAGGCAGCGACTCCTCAGTCTCAAGAAACAAGATGCAGAGTCCATGACCAATCACACACCCAGTGCAGGGAACAAAAGAAATCAATAATCATGAAATATCATCTAAGTGCTGTTCCCCTGTAAGGTATGCAAGGACAAGGCAAGTTCTCACCTTCAACAGCTTATTCTGGAAACCCATCACGGTTAGTGTTAAGATTGTTGTTAGGAGCATCTGTTCATTTTAAATCAGATTACACACATCACGTGTGTATTAAACAAGTGAACGTCTGAATATAGTGGAGATTAAAGAGGTTACCTTGGAAATATTCTGATATTTGAAAACAAGTTTCTAAAAAACCCCAGCAAGTCAGAATCCAGATACTTCTTTGAGAAGTATTTACTTCAGCACTCTGCTGGGGAAGCTTTGTTCTTGGTCAACTCCCACCTGCTTAACAGTGAATTGTGAGCCCCACTGTCAGATGCTTACCTACAGATATTTCCATTAACAGCCATCATTACTGTGTTGTTCACATCCTCGCAAGGCGTCTCAACCTCTCAAGGGAAAAGCACAGATGTATAATTTATAGTACAGGTGCCATCTGATTTAATGACCAAACTGGGACTGGAGAAACAGTTCTAAAGGAAATTTTAGTTCATTTGGTCCAGCTACATTAGGCTAACTACCTTGAATTAAACACTGAAACTCACATAGTAACACAGCAAAGGTGAACACAGTCTGGTCTGCAAGGCTAGCTCATTGAGCAGGGCTGCGTTAGTGTGAATATTAGAATGCTGAAATACAATCATCTCCATGTTGCAGTCCAGAAAACCATTTGCTTTGGGACTCAGTTCCTGGAACACTGGGAGTAGTTTATGGGTTTTGGTTCATCCAGGCTAATAATCAGGTTTTTCTATTCTTGCACACAGTCAATTAAAGTTCCTACTGATTGGCAGCAAACACGTTATCTTTCTCAGGCCAAAACTCTCCTCGAACAAAGAAATGGCAGAAGCGTTTGACTGAGTGTAATTTGTACTTGTTTAACAAGTCAATTCAAACTTTCGGGGAGATGCTCTATTGTGGCTTTTGGGCAGACACTCACCAGGTAGACTGAAACATCAATGCCTGTTAAATTAAATTAAGAACCTAAACCGATTTCTACTCAGACAATCCAATACACTGCCACAGTGATAGCATATGATTATTAAATTCCAGTGAGACAAATCCAACAGCTGTACCTCACAACTACTTATTTGAGCAGGAAGAAATACTAAGCATTTGTCCTTGGAGTATTTTCCATGAAAGAGCTAGAATGGCAAACAAATAGTCAACCTTTTCTGGCAAGTAACGATGCCTACTAAAGGCAAAGCATTTTTCCAAATGAAGTCACTTCCTACATAAGACCATAACATTTGCTTTTCTTCTGTTAGGAGCCTGAACGTACTAAACAATAATCTCCAACGTCCCAATTCGTCAAATTTCATCATAATCCACTAAGAGTGTTGACAAATCTCTTCATTTAAATCAAAAGCATACCAGCATTTGGCATTTTTCTAAAAGGATCATTTCCTTGGTTTGAGTGATCACCTGAGTTTTTCCACATTCAAAATAGGTTCCTGGAAGGAGAAGGAAAAAAAAAAAAAGAAAAAAAAATAAAAAGAAAAAAGGATCTACTGCAGGTTCCAAAGATGACTGTCTAGATAGAGATACTGGATACACATAACCAGACAAATTCAAATAATCTCTTGATATAGGAGCCTTGTTTTGGCTCATACTGCTTTCACCCCTCAAACCACCCACTTCACAACTTGATGAAGGACATGCTGGATGTGGGTAGCTTTTTACATGCCTCCTCTCTTGTTCAATCAGTGCATGCTCCTTGCTCAAATATCCATCCATATACATGGATTTTCTTGCGACCCCATCAAGCTTTCAGCTTGTTACAATGCAAGTTTCCTAGTTATATAACTATAGTTATAGTTATAACTATAAATCAAGTTATTCCTAGTTATCCTCTAGTTACCACTCTTGTGGTCTGTGGTTCACCTGATGTCACATTCTTCTTCACTCCTGCTTGCAGATGATAGATCATATTCACGTGTGGGTTACTTCACAAGACAAAAAAAAGTCAGGATGCTGCAGTGAACTCCGCTCTTCCCTTTGACACAGACATCAAAAATCTCTTTACTAAGGTTATTTCCTCACAAAGAATATCTGAGGTTACCTCAGGGACCTTCTGCAACTGAGAACTGCAAGAGTGAGATGAGGTATAAATGAAACATTCGCTCTCCATTAACATGTGGTCTACACTCCAAAAAAGCTCAAGATCCCTGCCTGGAAGTATTGCTATGGATGGATAACAGCATGAGATATGGCCATAAATGTTTAATTTATAAACCTAGCAGCTAGAAAATTATTCAACTAGACTGAAACTGCTGAGGATTTTAATAGCGCCTGCCCACATTAACAGATGGAAATAGCACCAATAGCTCAGACACAAGCACAGACGCACTCGCATATTTGGTCAGCATTGACAACGTTGCGTAAATCGAAATTTCAGAGAAAATTCAATCCTTGTGGAAGCAGTGGGCAACTCCAGAGGTATCAAGGGCATTGCTCCTGTTTCCACAGGATGTGGCTTGGCTTGCTGCCCCTCTTTTCACAGGCCTGCCAGCTGCTCTTCCAAGCACTACAAGGTTCATCCCAGAGGGGAAACAGCACCGCAGAACAAAGACACTGAAGCAGCATCACAGTTCCTACCTTTTTCCAGGGCAGTTCCGTGCAGGCAAAGGACCCTTTAGACTGTAACCACAAATGTAAACTCACAGACAGGAGAAAGAAATGGAATAGGAGCAGCAGGGCAGAGAAGCCAGCAAGAGAATGACACATCCAAGACAACTGGCAAGATGAGAAGTGGAATAAAATCTGGGGCTAATTCTTCTTTCACCCGGGTGCACGCCAGCTGGAGATAACAGGTAAGAAGCGAAGAACCAAACCAGAATCATGCCAAGTCATCTCCTGTGACACCACAGGTGTAGTTTTCAGGATGTGGATTATCCAGAAGGAGATCAGACCTCAGTCAGGTCACCTCCCCTACTCCCTCCTGCTCCTCAGAAACAAAACCATCAGGCAGCAGAAGAGGCTAATGGGAACAAACAGCACCAACTCTGAGCCACAGTCAAGGCTTCTTCCCAGCACTTTTCCAAACAGGCTTCAGAGGTTAGAAACCAACAGAGTGGCGGCCAAAGAATTCACAGAGGCAGGCTCTAAATAACAGGCCACCATAGAGGAATGACAGCATCTTGTGAAGGGTATTGGTGAGGGGACAACTCCATTGGCTTCATCATTTTTATACTGCAGACAGGTGGCATGGCTCTCCTCCACGCAAGGCCGCAGCTCCTCCATTTTTCACCTACAACCAAGTTTCAAAACAGGAGCCCTTTCTGACACAGAAGCATGACACCATGAATTAGCTACAGCTCCTCACACCAGCCCAGGGCAGAAATCTTGTTATCGTCTTCCCACAGTGCAAGGCAAAGAAAACACCAAAACCCTTTGTTTTATAGCATGCTTAGCCTCTAATTCGGGAAAGGAAAAGCCTGGCACCTCACCATTGAGAGGTTGCTTGCTCTTGCCTCATGCCTGCCATGACATTGTTCTTTTTCAATGAAAAGATGAAAACTTCTAATAATTTAAATGTAGCGGTGCCAACTCATGTCTATAATAAAGCTGTTCCACTACAGCAGCAGCAATCTTTACCCCAGTTTACAGACTCCCAAATCAGACATAAGGTACCAAATAAAGCCTCAGTCCTTCAAGTATGTGAATAGGACCCTATACACAAAGAAGACCCTGTGTTACTCTTCATGGTAGTGATGTTAAGCACGTGCACAAGTGTTACGGGGAACAGGTTTGGCTTTGCCCTTAAAGTTTTAGGTTACTGAGTAAGAACAGCAAACCACCTCTTTTACTTGTTCCCATTCAAATCCAGAAATACACCAACGCATTTTCAACTTTTTTAAAGAATGGCTACGAATTCCCACAGTGGTATGCATTTTTCTAAAATTATGTCCAGCCTAATGAATGGATGTCTTGCCATAAGTTGGGTCACATAAAAAGACAAAAGAATTGGAACACCTCTCTCCTCAGTTAAAGGAAGAAAACCTTCTTGCTAAATTGCTTTTCAAATAAACAAACAACGCACTTCTGTCTGGTTCCTACAGTTGCTCAACGGCAAGGCTTCTAAGGAGCATCTTCTTGTACTTTCAGAAAGGGTAATGCTTCAGGATGGGCTTCCTCTCATTCACTCCTGCATTCACCAAGTGTTTGGTCAGAATATTAGAAGTGCCACAGATTAAGCGAAAACCTTGTTTTTCCCCTCTGTGACCCAGCTACTGTTTCTCGCTACGTTCCAAACTTTAAGACAACAACCTAACTCCTTGTGAGGGATGTTAATTCCAGGTGCTCCAAAAACCACCAACAACTAACACTGTGATATCCATTCTCTGGGTAGGACCATAAAACATAAATAAACCAGAAAATTGCTTTGCTGACATCAACCTTTACGAAAGGTTAAGACAGATGCTACTAGCAGTAGGACTTTTAAAGGAGAGGACTGACCGTGGAAGGTGCCAGTTACCTCACCATGTGCCGAGGTGCCACTAAAACCCCTAGAAAGTCCTACCAGCAACCAGACTAAGGGGCCCACATAACACTGAATAAACTGCCAGGCTGCCCTCGGTACTATTTGTTTTATGGATGCTTTTGTTTGGCAGGGCCTTTTTTTAATTAAAAACAAAAAGTCAGCCTCTTGGGGGATCTATTTTCCTTTCCTCTTCTGACTTCAGCACAAACACACTAGAAAAATTATAGCCACAGTACAAATAAAAATAGCTGAAGAACTTGCAGCTGTTGTTAATTTCCCAAGTATTCAACGTTGCCTATCTAATGATGGAACAATATGCTCCAGTTTCAGTCCTGGCACAAGGCTATCTGAGCAGGAGGCAGATATTTGAGCTCGTGCGAATGCCAAAGGCAAGTCAACAAACTACAGCAAGCAGAGAAAGGGCAGGAGGACAACATAATGTAGACCACTGGACGTCCACACCAAACATTTTCTCCTGCCTTTTCTTTCTCATTTAAAATTATTAGTCGACTCACCAGCTGACTAGATCAGTCTCGCAGAATTACTAACATGTATAGCAGGAAAAAAAATGTGGTTAATAAAAATTTATGAAGTGGAAAACATTTTTACAGCTGAAGAGCTGATATTTCTTTCTGTTTTAAGTATTGAGTGTTTCTGGTGTGAAATGCATTACACAGGGACGTTTTGCTTGCTTATCTCCCTGAATAAAGTCTTTAACCAACTTGTCTATAGTCTGGATGAGTGGATTTCCCTAGTTTAGTATAGAACAAAGTAATAAAGTACTTGGTATTTGTAGGGACAGAAATGAAACAAAACGTGCCTCTTAAGCTTGGCAAGGAGAATCTAAAAACTAAAACCACATCTAAATACTAAAACCACTTTTGAAGTACTGAAGTCAGATGCAGCAGAAATATTTATTTAGTTATATCTCTTGCAGCTCTGTCTTCAGTTGTTAAGTATCTCCTCATGCTTACCTGCTTACAAACTAGACTGAACAGAATTAGTAGAGAGACAATGCTTACAAATTCACACGCAATATTCACGAGTAGCGATGAAGTACAAAAGACAAATTAAGACTTAGGTACAGGAGTAAAATTCAAAGGCTCAGAAGTGGCAGGGAAATTGGGAAACTATTATAATTGGAAATACAGAGCTTCTATCTCTGTTGGGCTTCATTTCCCTCATTCACATGCATAAAGGCACAGTTAGAGGTCATAAAGCCAGAGCATTCAGTGGGTAATATTTAGTGAAAAAAATTCTGTTCTCCTCTTGTTAAGGGCCCACTGGCAGAGCCAAATTTAAAACATGATAGGTAACAATTTCAAAGAGGGGGGGAAAAAAGAAATTTTTTAAAAAGTCAAAGCTTGCAACATTGCCAAGACCCCTCTATTATGCTCAGATACAGTTTTAATCTACTCCATAGAGAAAAAAAAAAAGGCCCCAACAACCCAGCCTTTGGCAAGACTTCCTGGCTGCTGGCAGAGGCAAGCAGCACTACCCCTCCTTGAGAAAGCAAAGGCTCAATCCAACGCTCAACAGATCAGAGACTCTGGTTTGGATCTCTCTATAACATCAAATAAACCACCTGGCAAACATGATTGAGGTGGGGAAGAAAACAGGTTGGTTGAGTTGAAAACCAGGTGTAAAGAGTATTTTCACACACAGCCCCGTGCCTTCCTGGAGGTAAAGCCCGGGATGAGTTTACATCAAAGGCGACCAACAGTGCAGATGCGGTGAAGCACGCCACTGCTGAGCGCCTAAGGGCAGGCACAGCGGGCAGGCACTGCCAACAGCAACAACAGCGCTGTGCTCCTGCCCTCGGCCCCGAGATGGAGAAAAGCAGCCTGGTGAGTCTGAGGGAATCTTCTGCAAAAGGACAAAGCAATGGTGAGAGCCACAGAGAGCCTGCTGGAGACAGCTCGGTCTGGTTCCTCAGGCTTTTGGGCTCTCCCTGACCTGCTTGTAGAGGGTGTCTTGGGTCCTTCCTGCCCTCTTGCTCCTGCTGTTTAACAGAGCAAAGTCACATCCCTCTGATGTCTACAGAGACAGCAGTAATACAGTTGAACTCATTATTCATGTTAAATTAATTGTTCTGGCTGTCCGCAGTTTGCTCCCTGCATACATGTCTGCTCCCATGACAGAAGATGCTTGTTCATATTAGGTCACATCACGGGACAAGACATATATCAAGGCATACAGGCACCTATCCAGCCAGGTAAAGACCGATAGGCTACAGTCCCCAGCGCTAAAAGACCAGGCCTTCACGGTTTGAAGCAGATGTGGCTGCTACTCAGCACTCTCAGAGAGGATCCATTCAGTGCGTATTTCTCTGAGAAGATACTGGCTAACTGAAACATTTCATTTTCTCTCCAAAGAAAGAAACTAGACCATAGAAGTGACTTTATTCAGCTTTTATATTCAGTATTAGAGCTACCAATAATGTAAGCACTCACCTGTGCCACAAGAGCAACTGCAAAACAAGGAAAACAGAGGAAACATCTCCACAAAAAGAGAATCACACACCTGGCATCACAGCAACGTTTCTGCATGCACTGCAACTTGAAGGCAATGCATGGAAAGGGTGAAACGAGACCCCAGTCATCCCTGAGCTCCAACAACCCACTTAATACAGAGGTTTTGGGAGGAGAACCTTGCTGGTATTACACAGATATGAACAGACCCTACACGTGCAAAAGCAGGCAGTATCTGCATCCATCTGGACTAGCTCATGTGCCATCAGTGGTACTCATATGACAGTTTGGAAACCTTCACACTAGAGGATGTTCTTCACGCTTACAGCCCACTTGCAACTATACTACCAGGTAATGCAACTGAAGGGCTATGTTTTCCTTTCACTAGTGGGGGGCAGACCCCACACCACAGAGCTGTTTTACCATGGCCCCATGTTCACAAAGTATTTTGCAGGGGGGAAAAAAAAAACAAACAAACCAAACCAAACCAAAACCCTACATCCAGAATGACGGCATCTGTGAGATGACTTGATGACTTCTTCTAGGCATATCCACATGGACTGCTCTTGGAACGGTACCATGTTCATTTAAATAAAAAGAAAGGAAAGGAAACATCATCAGGAGAAACTCTTCACTTTGAAACTGAAATTAGTAGGGTTTTGCACCAGAACACTGCTGGAATTCTCTACATGGTATGTTTTTGTGTTCACTTTTTATAATTCTGTTCAAAGAAAATGAAATGTCAAACTTTTTGTCTGCAACCATCAGGCTACAAAGCTCCCTGTTCATTCGTGAAAGTAATCATAACCCCTTGACTCTAGCTGCTCATCTTGGCAGGGGAGGAAGATCACCAACATGAGACTGACAACTAAATGGCAAAGATTACTAAAAATAACAACTCCACAATGCACTGAGAGTCTAAGAATGATCATTTGGAAATTCTTGTCCTACTTCAGAACAGCCCACCAAAAATCCGCAACTTTAAAAGTCTAGCTAATGGTATTCTTGATAGGTTAGAAATATCTCCTTTAAACCAGAAATTACATCAGGAGACCAGAAACATTCTTCAGAGGTTCGCAACTAGAAAGGTCAGCCAAAAGAAACAAGGAGAGAAGCACATGGGACCAGGATACCAGATTGTGAACTCTTCGATTGTCGCCAATGACACTGCTAAACACACATGAATCACAATATCAATTAAGAAAATGTATACATGCAACCACATCCACCTAGATGATTGGCAGATGTTCTGTAGGGACAGTGAAACAAATCTTAACAGAGAAACAAGATCTGGACAAGAGGGAAAGGTGATGATGCTGTGTTGTTCACCCAGCTCTGCAAAAGCAAAGAGATGGAAGGGAATTGTCCATATGAACTTACAATGCTTTTCCAGGTTATAGGGGACAGGAAGAAGTCTCAGTTCCCGTATTTGTACCTAATGCACAATTAACTAAACTAGAACATAACACACAATAGACGCAAATTATTTTCCCCAAGCTCTGTTTTGGGATAACATCATCCTTTCTCCTACCCTCTCACTCTCCCTGAGGTTATCTACATCTCTGTTCCAGCATCTGTCTTGTTCTAGCTGATACTGCATTTTTAAATTGTTCCAGCTGACCAGCCGTTTTTGGGAAAGCCCATACTCAGTGAATGTCTTAGGACAGTTTGAAATGCTGAAAGCTTTTCCTGGAAAAGAGTGATCATGACAGCTGTAAATTCAGCAAGTGAAATTAAAAAGGTGGGGTTTTTTTCAGCTTGAAAGAATGAAAAATGAAGGAAGAGACAGGGAAGAGGGGACCAAATCTCTCAGAACCATGTACTGCCTTTGCAGAGGGCTTAGGCAAAGCCTAACCACAAACCATCCAAAAAAAAGGGTGTCAGCAGAGCTGAGGTCTTCTGACCTGCCCAGCTGGGAGTTTTACCATTCATGAGAAAGTACCAGGGTGCAACCATCCTGACAGGTAGCCATGTCTGAAAGTAGACCACCGGCTGTCCATGCAGGTACCAAAATTTGAGCAGTGCTTTTGTTTCTTAAACATAGCAAAACACTAAAGGAAAATACATAAGCTGATGGTACTAGTTTATATTTGATGTGGGCTAGTAGGTAGTTTTACAGTTTCTGTGTACTTTGAAATACACAATATACTGATTGTATAGGCACACTTAACAAACCTTAGGTAAACAGAGGGCTCCCAGGATTTTTTTGTTGTTGCCCAGTCCAGAAAGCTCCGTGTGCTGGGTCCCATCCATGAGATGGGCACACTTCCTCTCCCACCTCCCCACAACCAGCGAGGTATCCAGGGGCCTCGTAGCAGGGACATCTTGGGGCTCCTTTGGGCCTTACAGGGAGACTCCTGCTCTTCAAAGCTCTTCAAAGCACTGTACCTGACACGTGGGGTATCATGTTGCAAATACATTAGCTGCTAGTATTGCGGGGGAGAGCATAAGAAGAGGCCAGATGAGCCAGTCTCATGCATAAAATGCAAAACCTGTCAGGTCTCCATGCACGCAAGTTAACTGGAAAAGCTCCTTGGGCGCTTGGGCAGTTGCCAGCATTGCTGGAAACACTGCAAAGGATATTTACAGAAGACAAAGAAAAAGCCAGAATGTAAAACAAATTATGAGAAAGTGTCGACTTCTCAACCTCAAACAAAGAGCTCACGTCAGCCAGTATGCATAAGAGTGGGTCTCTGGATTCACTGGCATTTGGTTGACTTCTTTTCAGAGCCAATTCTTGGTTTTGTCATTGCTGTTTGTCAAGAGCCAGTAATGTTGTTTTGCTAATGGCTTATGCAGGAGTACTGGAGCCAGCAGCTTGCACACTGGTTGCTTTTATTGGTCTATTAAAATGAAATGAAGCTGGTGCTAAAGCTTTTATAATCATTTAGGATATTTCATTATGAGTTCAGCACAGAAAAGCAAGCAACGGCGTGTTATACAACTGCGCAGGCACAGTGCATCTGCCCCTAGGTCTAAGGAGAAATCCATATGGACCGAAGGGAAAACGAACAGTGGGAAAGTCAGTTTTCCTGAGTTTCTGCTGGCAGGAGCAGCTGTTTGCTGTTCTTAGCACCACAGAAAGAAATAAAGGGGAAATAAATTCACCAGTAGAGTCTGATAGAAAGTATGTCAGGGTGACTATTATTTCGTATTTATCATTTGTTGCATCTAGAAGCCCTAATCACGAACCAGGACATTGCTGCACAATCACTACACAGAAATGGAGCAGGGACTATCAAAATACAAAACAAAAGAAGCAACAGAAAGCAAGATGCAAACAGAGGGTAAAAGCAAACAATGAAGCAATATTCCTTGTCATGACAGCAAATGATCTCGATACAGCCGCTCAACTGCTGTCACATTTGCATTCATGGCATAGAGTCCATGGTAGGACCTGCAGAAAAGCAAGGGAGGAAATTGCAGGTGTTTACTGAAAGCCTTTACCAATGATTAGGGGAAAAAGCAGCATGAAGGAGGCTTAAGGAGGACTTCACAGATTTATTTGAAGATTAGGGTGGCTTTAGGAAGAAAGAACTAGGACCAGGACAATGGAACAGGGATGCAAAAAGTCTTCTTCTGACTATCCTATTTATGTTTTCATCCAAGCAGCAGCAAAGCAAGAACATCTTGCAGCATCAGGAACACCAAGGAAACATCAGGAGCATCAAGGAATCTCACACCAGCTTCTTTTCTGACACTACATCCAAACTAAACACTACTGTTCATGTTCCTGTGTTTCTGCAAGTCTTCCTTGGAGTGTAGCGTCAACAAATACCAAGTACCCACAGTGAGTGCATTAGCCTCACAAGCCTACAAAGATTTTTGTTTGGGACCTAGTTCTCAACATGTCACCACTATCAGCATTCTTACAGAAATGGTGATTTTTTTTTTTTTCCCCAATCCCATCTGCACTGACAAGTTTGCTACCTGATTTTCTGGCCCCATGTAAACAGATAAGACTTTTTTTTGACATTAGGCTGTCAATTAATAATTTCCCCTCTTTTTTTTTTTTTTGTTTTTAAAAAACCCTTCTTGAATTTGTAGAACAATTTTGAAAAGCTCTTGGAACTAAGTAGAGGATTGGTGGTATAGTACTATTTCCAATTCATCACAAAGAAAAGGAGTGAGTGTATCCATGATCCAAAGTCTCAGAAGAATTTAGAACTGGGATCAAACCAAGATTTCTATGATTGAATTTCACATGTCATTCATCCAACTAGGTCAGGTCTAAAGCATAGTAGTAAACTATTTTTCATTTACATGACACAGAAACCATAGGTCTCTGGCTTTAAGTATCAGGTATGCTTAAAACAGCCCTTCTCAAAAAACCATGCCTAGCCACACATCAGAAAAATGTAGATAATCAAAGCCTACAAAGACCTGCAGTGAAACAAGACTGCATCTATCTGAATTTAAAAGAATGGGGAAACAGGAGAAGCAGCATGTCTCTGAGCAAGCGGCACCCAACTTCTTGTGTTTTTCCACAAGGAGAATTAAAATCGTGGGCATATGATTTATGAAAAAAACCTCTATATTGATAAACAAGCTTACAGTTACTATAGGCCCACACCTGGAGCTCATTAAAAAAAAACAACCCACCATGCAAGATCCCTAGCAGTTGAACTTTGATTTACGATATTTAATGTAAGACACACTCATAGAAGCATTAGTTAAGAACAGCCCAACTATGTAATCTGACTGATTGATACAACACAGATCAAAGCATATAATTCAGTTCTTTCTCCAGCAGTTTGTGTCCAGATAACCAAATTAAGGCTCAAAAGGATCATTTTTCTTTATTTATAGCAATACTGAAATGGGTAAAAGTGAGATGGATGCAAATGCTAACAATCTGCAGATGATTTTCGGTTCCATCTGTATCTCACAACTGTGACCACAGCAGTACCACTGTGGTGACAGGGTTAGATAAGAAAGGCAAAATGGGCAGCAGAATATGTTTTGAGGATTTTCCAATCGTCTCTGACTCGCCATGCACATCCACAAGTGGTTAAATTTGCCTGCAGTTTCAAGGCACAGTTAAGAGACCCTAACAGCTTCATCCTGCAGACTGTCTTGGTATGGGTGTCTTTGCCATCTCTCAGTTAAACTACAGCACTGAGATGTATGTGATATACCATAAAGGCATCAGTGCCTCAGAAAATCCACAGGCACAGAGTATCAGAGTGCATTCCCTCAACAACACAGGCTACAAAAAAAAACCCACCACACACACGCACACAACCCACAAACCAAAAAAGCCCCACACTTTCTCTCCACTCTCTACAACACAGTTTCATACAAAACTGAGCTCAAGAAACTTTCCACGGTCTGTGCCTCTTATCTGGAAGATCACCTAGCTGGGTGATCTTTGCCCAGCTGACTCTGGGTCAGTATCTTGACCCACCTGGCACAAGGATCTCTAGCAAATCATCTTAGCTCATCTTTGAGAAAGCAGGGGGAGACAAGCTTCCTCTCCGAGAGCAGCCCAAGTCTAAACTCTATGATATCTCAAGTCTTACTGAAAGAAGACAGACAGAAACCTTCACAAACACCACTGTTTTTCCTTCCAAATGCATAATGCATCTCTCTGCCTTTTCTAATAAAAGTGCACAATGATATGTACATTAAAAAAACCAACACACCCAACCAAACCAAGAGCTCCACCACACAGCCTTCTCCCTTGAGGTGCACAAACACCATAGGACAGATGTTAGCCATGTTGCTTGGAAGACACTGGGACAGTACGGCCATAAATGTGGCATAGCTATATAAAACAAATCTTACTCCTAAACAATAGCGTGAGCTAGAAATCACATGATAATGCTTCGATTTATGTAGTACAGCTCTTTGGAGTCAGTCATGATGATAAACAGCCTTCCTTCTGATGCTCATGCCACAGAAGGGAGCTGAGAATTTGCTGCAGAAGCAGTACGTGTATTTCAACCGTCTTCTGACAGCTGCACTTATCCACAGTCCTTCAGGCTAAAATCTGTCCATCTCTTCCTACAGGCACACTCAAGCAAGCCTCTCAGCACTGACTTTTGGAATTATGCTAAACTAGTTTCTCTCCTTCTCGGTGTCGGCACAGGAGGCGAACACATACTGATTTACGTCCTAGCCAGTCCTACCAACAGCAATGAAGCTTCATGAGGCATGAGTCAATGCATACTTTTCAAGGTAGGTTTCATGGTCTTTCACAGTTCTCTGTGTTGAAAAGTCATTTACCCCACTAATAACCCCATGTAGAGTATGTTACAACTAAAAGTCAGTAACACTACTGGAATCCAACTCAAACCAATGAGTTATTTTATTACAGTTCTTTAAAAGCTTAGAAATTAAAATTTGCTTAATTTTAAAGCTCCGTTTGAGCTCTTTTTCCATATAGGAAATATTTCCAATCCCAAATTTTCAGCAGATACTAGTGACAAATTTCTCCCTTAGGAATTTCTGCTTTCCAAGAAGTGCTTGCAGCTAGGAGTCAAAAATACAGAGAAGGGCAACCACAATGGATAATGAAATGCAGCAGCTACCTTTCAAGAAGGGTCTAAAAGCTTTGGAAGCCTTCAATTTGGAAAACAGATGCATGGGTGATGGGCAAGAGCAAGGTTGAATGCACAGCTGAATGGGGCTGAGTACAGAACTATTATTCGTCAAGCCCTGTAACATTAGTTTCGATTAATGCCCCTTGTCCTAGCAGGAAATTAGTTTAAGAAGTATTTCTTTATGCAGCACATAGACAAAATCTGAAATCTGTTGCCACAGGAGATTGCAGAAGCAGACAGATTCAAAAGGGACTGGACAAATTGATGGGAAGACAGACTAAAGGAAATAAAAAGGGAGCTTCACCCTAACATCTCTGATCCAAGTGCTGTGTATGTTGGAGAAGTATGAAGGGAATGGACCTCAGACAGTGGGCAGGCTCATGGCCTTTTCTGGCGCAGCACCTGCAACCGTCCGAGAGAGAGAGCGTACAGGTATAGATGGACTCTTGTCTCACCCATCTTATTTCTTTCAGTCTTGCAGTCATACACATTTCTCGATGCACAATTAGTGAGAGCTGAACTAATAAACAGTGTGACCAGAATACAACTTTGGTCTCTATCTGAAGGTGACAAGGCAAAAAGCCTTTATAAAGGTGCCAGAAGCATCCTTACAAAGCAAGACAATACAATCCCTTTCAAAAAGTCCTCAAAGAAATATTTGTATTCTCCCAACAGAATAAATTTAGAAAACTGAACAGATTTTGAATGCGCTAGTCTTGACAAAGTCTTTTGAAATAAACCAGCATGGCAGCAATATATTTTAATTCCTATTTCAAACCAAATAAATGAAATATTCATCATTCAGTATAATCACTGCATAATTGCCACTTAATTGAGTTTTAACCACTACCACATATCTCAGAGGCAAGCATAAATATTAATTACCTAAAACCCACACAACATGTATAAAATATTTCAGACACATGATCTCTGACCCTACAGAGAGTTTGAGAAACAAACCAACCAATACATCAAAACACCTTCTGCAAGTTCATACATAGAAAAGTAATACAGTATTCAATACTCCATTAAATATTTGGGCTCTCCTTACATAGCTGCAGCCAAAGAATACAAACTCCATGAATACGCAGATTCAAAAATCCATAAACAATCACAAAGATGATCTTATACCTGCAAGACACAGACCATCCAATTTAACATAACAGCTCTCCAGGTAGGAGGAGCATCTCCTCCTACCCACACAAAAGTCCCATTGAACTTCATGGCCTGAAAACTGGCTAGATGAAGATTCAGAAAGGTGTCCGATTTTGACCAACACCTCCCAAACAGCAACATAATGTATGGATGGGTCTGTGCGGTAGCTTATTGAGGGTGCTTTTCATGAAAGCATCATGATAAAGCCACAAAAAGTATTTTAGGTTTCAAGACAACCCAAAATCTCTCGAAGACTCTTCTCATTTAAAAGATTTTCTGACAAACTTGGGCAAGCATCTGGAAAAACATGGGGAATCCATAATTTTGAGATAACATTATGACTGAACTTAGCTTGGTGTTAGAATTCATTCAAGGACAAATCTCAAATCAAAGCTCTATGGATTTAAATAGGAAGAGTCTGGTTTTTTCTTGCAAAATGATGTATCCAAGTTCCAGAATCAAGATGCAACAGAAAAGGACAGCCCTGCTCTGGCGAACAATGGAGGGGAGTTTAAGACTACTCAATGGCAATGTCTCTGGCTCCTTAGGCAGAACCCTAACTGTATCAGAAGTCAAGCGCTGCCTAAGGCTTTTCCAGCCAAGAGGAAAGTTGATGTGACTGAGGGCATGAAACAAAGGGAAAAAGAGAACCCCACAAAAGATACTCTCTCAACAGAGAGAATAAAACCGATACCTAGATTTTTTTTTTTTTTTGGCCCCCTTTTCTTTTTTGAAAGTGTCAGTAAAGGCCTTTAAGTTCATTAGCAAAAAACCACAAATTATGAAAGAGAGGACCTATGGAGAGAGGACCCCCCCATCCCATAGTCAGAGTGAGTGCTGCTTGATGTGAGAACCAATGACACTGCAAGTGATAATTCTGTGGTCCTTGGTTCTCCTCCTTAGTACTCAGTAAAAGGCTATCAGAAATCCCTCTTCCTCACCTCTGTTAATGGTAGAATCCACTCAATTTTATTTAAACCAGCTTTTAATTAAACCAGTTCAGTCAAACTTATCTCTGTCTTTCCCACAGCTTTTAATCCATAGCTTCCAAGACTACCTGTGAATAGTTGTTGATCATTTCTTAAGCACTAATGGAAGAAAATGGAACAGAGATCGCAAAGAAATATGCCCAGGTCTGGCAGCAGAGCCGACAACAGAATCCCACTTAGTTCTAAGTGCCACTGCCCTAGCCATGGGGCCATAGTTTCATACCGCTCCCTGTGAAGTACAGTAAATCACACATAAAAACACTGGTTGGAAAAATATCTTCAAACAGGTGAAGAAATTAATGAGGTAACTGATTATTTCTAACATAAGCTGAGCTCTAAAGAAATAGCATGGGGTTTTTAACTGTCATATCCCCATACTGGGCTCTTCTGCGCCCAACAAAAAAAAAAAAGTCATCCCCATCACCAGGATTCATTATCAACTTTGCCAGCAGCCTCAGCTGAGGGACAGAGCACTGAGGAGGGGGGAAGCTTGGGCTGTGTTTCCACCCACGGATGTATTCCCTCCAGGTCAGGTTTGAGGCATATTTGCAAGGCGTAAGTGTAGGCAGCTTGCTTCGACGCTGCGTGCACTGTGTCTGCCTGATGGTAGAAGAGTCTTTGGGGATGTTGTACAATCTAGCACTATTTATGCGCATAAAATTGTGATCACAGGCTGAAGATAACAAAAATGCAGGGCTTCCTCCGAGCCTAAATCCACAGTGTGCAACAAGAAACCTGGAGTGCCAATTCTACATGTTGGTACAAGGAACTTTAGGATTGATGTTGCTAGCGTGCATACTTCTATTTGAAAACTGTTTATCTCTCTTAATTTAATTGCATAGAGCCCTTGAATGGACTCTCTTGACAAAGAGCTGCCAGTGCTAAAACAATCCTGATTTACCAGCCCTGTCACTGGCCACAGAAACGTAAGACTGGAAAACTGGACTCATCTGGAAAAAGTGCAAGTCATTGGATTTTTTCAAAACATTAGGGAGAAAAACCAAAACAAACAAAAACACCACAAAATCAATTAGAGCACTGGACATAGAACACACTTACACAGGAATGTATAAACTCACCATTTTATGTATTGAACATCCAGTTCCAGGGACATTTCATCAGTTCATACAAATAAAATTTAAAGACAGCATCTAAGATTGCCTTAAGATTTTCATTAAAGGAAAAGGACAGCCCCAAAACCAGCCTCAGCATGAATCCCCTACCCCAGCCCCTATCAGACAGGCAAGAGCTGAGGAAGGTACCGTGAATTGGCACAGCAAGGTCAGTGACACCACAGCCCGCAAAAATCTGGTGCTTAGAAAAGACACTACCAATGCCCTAAGCCCAAATGTTATACAGATCTGTTTTACAACACTCTTTAAGGTTGGGAAAGGCATACTAGGCGTTGCCTTCTCCGCAGTCTTCACTGTATCACCTTCCCCAACCCACTAGTTATTGCAGAGGAACAGTGATTATTTGAAATAAATCTCTCCAGTACTGCCACACTCCTTGCCTGGATGTGCAAACAATATTCATTGCTACAAGATCCTCTCAATGTAAAAGGAGGAGACAGATTTATATGAGCTATTTATTAAATATTTATATTTCATATCAGCATATGAATTAATTACATAGAGGCAGGTAAACTCCAGATGGTGCCAGCTTGATCTCAAACTTTAAACAGAAATCTTCTGAGAAACCCACTCATATTAGGGAGTTGGGCACATAACTGTGTTTTTAGGGGTTCTGAAACTAATTGTTTCCTTCATTCCTAAAACAAAAACATATCTTTGTTTTCTTGGCATCTGTTAAGTGTCCCAACAGACACATGTGCAGAATAGAGAGGTAAGAGAATGGAGGTGGTAGCAATTGTCACCTTGCAGTCAAGATCCACCCAAGCCGGTTAACATGCTCTGCTAGGATACAGCAAATCTTGTTCAAGTCTCTGTCCCACCCAGAAGGACTCGAACCTCTCTCGCTCTCCTGGAAGTGAACAAACATCAAGCTGCGGGCGATCGGACGAGACATCATCTCAGATTTTTGTGCTGGCAGTGTTTCTACTTGAATGAAATGCATAAATACAGAGCAAATACCCATCTACACTGGCATCCTATCTCTACCAGGAGACAGTAGCAAAATTTTGGGGACATCACACAAAAAACAAGGACAGAATTACCTCCTTCTCCAACAGACCCAAGCGGATTCCCCAAATCCCCCACATAAGCACTTCCCAAGTCAAGGCCATGCCGTTTAAAAGCAACCAAAAGACCTAATGTCTCATCCTTTTTTGTCTTTAATTTGTATGTTCTTCCATCTCTGAAGGGGTATAATTGGAACAAGCACTGCAAACACAGGTCTCCCTCTTCAAAGAGCACTTAAACCGCTGAGCTATGGTGTAGCTTTCCATCTAGCCTAGTGCATATTTTGCACAGTGGAGAAGAGGGATAATGTCAACAACTGACATAGGGTATACTGGAATTAATCTCTCTCTTGAAGGCTAAGAACTCTTCCAGGAGAAGACTGATACGCACTCAAATCATCCTGAGGACATAAAGGAGAAAAAAAAATGGCCTCCCACACCCTGGGTGAATGCCAAGATTTTCAGAAAAAAAGTTCCACTCTCCTCTGACCACATACTGTAAACCTATACTTTCAATTCCTTAGCTTTCGGAAGTATTTAAAGAAAACCAGCCTTTTAAAGTGCTGAAACTATTTCAATGTGCTGTTATTTCTATTTTGACTAAAACTACTCAGTGGCATTGACCCAATTTCACAAAACTTTAGACTGTCCTAGGACTGCATTTTTCAGTGAATGATTAATTAAAAGCAAAAAAAACCCAAAAACAAAAAAGGTCAAACCCAAGCATTAGTTCTTGCACTATTTCAGTGTGTGTGAACACAGCACTAAAAAGATAACAATAAGTTAAACAGATTTAGTCAGCTATCCAAAGAGGTGGGATGCACGTGAAGACTTTTGTTAGTTCATATCCTATCCAAATAAATATTGCCATCACTAACAGTCTGAGGCTAATTAGATCAACAGAAAGTCATTAAGTCAAGTATACAATCCCAATACAAGTATAGCTCAGTGGTAAATGTCTGAATGCATAAATCAAAAGACTAGGATAAAGATGCATATAGGATGAGAGTCTGGATGTATCTATTAATCTCAGATTCACTACTAACAGGATGCAGTGAACAAACATTAGGGTGACAATTTGATACTTCCACAAGGAGAGGAGCCCCAATCCAAGAATTTTTCCTCCAGACCATTCACATGCCTGGATGGATTAATTCCATCTACAAGATGTCTAGCATGGGACTTCCAAAAATTCCCATTTAGAAGTCCATGAAAAGGAAGGGCTTGTTGCAAAGCATATGCTTACCTAAGCCAAAGCAAGTGTTTTCTGTGAAGTCAAAACAGTTTCCTGGTACTGCACTGGACTGGGAAACCATGAGTCAGAAATGTTAAGCTTCTAATTCTGCCACTGACACTGTGCATGACATTTTCTGCCCACTTACCCATCAGTACAATGGCTATGCATCTGGCCTGGATGCGACTGGAACATGCTACAGCATATTTCACGTTTCTTAAGTGCTATGAAATCCTTCTGTGAGAGGTGCCAGATGAGCACACTTATTGTCATTACAAATAATTGCAAAATTCTGGTTTCCCATAAAAATCTAAGTACTAACTGTCAGAGACTTCTGAAGCATAACAGCCCGATTTGTTCTTTATTTGATTACTTGTGTTTGAATAAAGCATGAAGAAATACCATAAACATACAAACAGGTTTAATCTAATTCAGAAGCTAGATATTTGGAGAAGCCTTTGCCATGAATACAGCAGATTATCAAAGTCTAGGACATCATTAAGAAAGAGTTGCTCCTCCAGAACAACGTACAACATTGAAGAAGAAAGGAGCAGTGATTTGGGTTGGTTTTGGTTGGGTTTGTTTGGTTTTTTTTTTCAGTTAAAGAGCCAGGTATTAAAGTCACGTCCATGATTTAGTTTTGCCACCTTCAGCGCGTGTTCTAGGAAGAACCATCTGGGCGTGAGCACCACCTCTGTCCCTGCAGGCCCTGGTACACCCTGCAGACAGAAGCTGTACATGGCACAGCAGCAGGATGCCAGCCCCGCTGGCTGTAACCATTACACCGGCTCCGCAGGCACTTCTGTGCCAAGCTGACACACGTACAGCTCCCAGGCACAAAGGTGCGCATCCCTGTCATCGACTGGCTGCAAAAACACCCACCAGGCTGAGGGAGGGCCAAGTCCAGACAAATCCACCAAGCCTGTGTAGACAGGGAGATCAAACACCTTGGAAAAGTCATTTGCTCATGCAGGCAGCTTCACAGTCAGGTCTCGATCCTTCCTCAAGACTCAAGAGTTTACAATCCTTACAAGTGATGCAGTGCCCTTTGAGCACATGTCCAGGGAGTCATTAGCAGTGCTAGAATAACACTTGCAAATGCTGACAATGAAATTACAAGTGCCATTCCTACCGCTGTGAATTTCTGAAAGCTGCTGAGCTTTCTCTAGGCAGTATCAGGAAACCCAGTATTAATTGTCCCTTCATAACCTTGCTTCACATCGTGTTTAAACGTTCTTGCTTGAAGGAAAGCCTTTTTACAAAGGGTCCCTGTTTCCAACCCTCTCTAGATCTTTTTAAAAGCTTGCTGCAGGAACGTTTCAAAACGAAACTTCTTAAAAGTCATTAATTTGGCTCCATCAGGCACTTCCAGACAGTAGGACATTTGCAGACACTGCTCATTTTTTTTCTCCGTCAGACTTGCTTTTGGAAATCTATTTAGCTGAATCTATTTAACTGAACTTGAACCTTTGTAAGAAATTTAATATCTTTGCAGTCTATTTTCTTGGAAGGGAGCAAATCACCGATTAGGATCAGAGTTAAAACTCCAAAACATGTAACCCATTATCCTCCTCCCCACCCACCAGTAAGAGTGCTGCCACCAAATCCAATACAACTGGTACATCCCAGCTGAACCCTGGGGTTTCTGCCATGGACTAGCAACCTGCATTATCAAAGTGTGTATCTGGAGGTCCCAGAACATAGAAGACTATACACTCCTACTAAAATTAATCAGATTATACATGCTATATCCCATATTGGCAACATAGACAAAAGTAAAGCAAAATCTTGTACAGCATCTCTGCTCCAGATCTCAAAATTGCCTTCATTCCTGTTTATACCATATTTATATACCTTGAGCCCTCCTATCCATCTGAAACTAAGAAATAATGTTTTCCTTTGATCCTAGGCAGGAGTTTACAGACATACCTCTCATTAATGTTGATGTAAATGAGATACCATTTCAGTTTCACTGGGTTTAACAAGTTAATATAGTAGATGAATTTGGTCTTCCTCCTCTTTTCGCTACTTCACACTTGCCTATCAGTCCTGTTAGGATTATTCTTACTGTATCTGCACAGTTGCAAATTAAACAGTTTTCACATTACAGAAGCTCCCACAACAGCTCTCACACATCCTTACGTGCTCTTGCACAAAAACTCTCAACTTAACTCACATCTTTTTCCAGATGTATAGTTTGAGACTGAAAAGTTAAGTCCGTTAAACACCTGAGAATTTATATGGTATAATAATAATTTCATATTACCCATGGCCTGTGCCTGTCCATGTTCTCTACAGTTCACAGAAAGCTTACCAGATGCATGCACAGTCTCCTCTGCCTACTTTCCATCTACATTATACAACAACCACATGTTTATTAAAAACATTCCCCTAACACTCCTTTGCCCTGACAGCAACAGCAGCATATTCCAGGGTTGATACCCTACTAAAAAGAGGGGGCATAAATATGAAGGACAAAGGGTCTGTACACAGGGCAGCACATTGTAACAAAGGGTCACCCATGCTGCAGAGGGAATTCTAGGGAGAAGCAGCAAGCTGAACCCTCAAGTCTTTATCCTAATATACAAAAAGGAAAAAAATGCAAGGAAACAGATATTCAGGCAAAAGGGACAGGATGGAAATCTCTATTTCTTTCAAGTAAAAAGAAATATATATGCAAAAATATAATTTTTTCAATCTATATCAAACATTTAATTGCAACACATGAGAAATGGATTTACAGGGCATTTCTTAAGTGCAGAAGGTACGGCTTCAAGAATACACCTCTGCAAACAGGGGAAAGTAAAGAAACGACGGGAGAGGCAAAGTCCGTGCAGGAAGTGGATGTGTCAGGGTTGAATCATAGATGGGACTGAAGAAAGCTTAGAAAAGAAAGAGAAAAGTACAGAAAAAGCTAAAGCCTTTTAAAAAGAGAACAGGGACTCAGCAGCCAAGGAATTGGAAACCATTGCAAACCGCATCTCTGCTAATCATGAAATCAGTAACATGCAAAGAGAGAAGAAAGCCACCCTTGGCCAAGAGGGGTGGAGTGAAGGTCTGGAGCAAGGCCGGGAGAAGGAGGAAACAAGGTGAGAGCTGTAGGTGGAGAGAGGATTATGTGGCAGCTTGAAGAGAAGGTTAAACTGCTCGAGCTTCAGGCAGCAAGAGATCAGGAGTCAATAAAGCAATTCAAGGTAGAGAAGATGATGTGACTGGAGCAAGAAGAAAAGGTGACAACTATACTGTCAGGACAATGTACAAGGTGGGGAAAGACAAAACACACAACACCAAGAACAGGGGAAGCCAAAGAAAACAAAAAAACAACCAGCAGCTGCCCAGACTCCAGCAGTCGAGCCGAGAACTGCAGGAACATTTTCTGAGCCAGGATTGATGTTCCCAGATGAATCACCGGCACTATGAGAACTCCTTTTGCTCGCTTCCTCTCCCCACCACAGCCTCTCGCCCCCTTCCCGCCTTCTCCCGAGCTATCCTTAGCTCACCCCTGCACCACCTTCTCCGGGTTAAGAGACCACAAGGAACAGCACCCATCTCCTCCCCCATCTCTCCCTGAAGACTTCAGTTAGCACTACGGGAGCTCTCGCTGGCTTTGGCTGAATCTGATTTTCTCGTGAGTAACCTTCCCCTCTGCAAGTGAGGGATAAACCCACAAGCAGAGACACAGGTAGGAGCCGGGCCGAAGCACACGTGGTCTTCTCAGTTGTCTCAAAGCAGCCCAGGAGGCTCCTTGCTCCTCACTAGGATGCTGGAAATTGTCCAGCATCCCCCCAGATACCTTGTGGGGGGTACTGGCAACTTCAGCACAAAAAAAATACTCTGAGAAGCAAGAGAAAGCAAAAATGACCCAAATTCACAGAGAAGCAACACGTGTTCCTTCCTCTGCATTGCACACCATCATAAGGATGCCACCAACAGCTAGCACAGGTTCATCAAGAGCCAAGACAACTTACAGTCAGAGCAGTTTTACACCTTCACCGTACCTGCATAGCAGGTCACACCACGCTACGGGGCAAGGGGAACAGGAGCTGACGTGTCTCGCCAGAGCGGTACATGGGCCACAGAGCCGGGGATTCTCAGGGTAAACATGCACCCATCAGGTGCCAAGTATTTCACCCCGCGCCATGGCCCAGCACCCACAGTTTCCAGTGCTTAATCACTGTGGATGGCTATCACGGAAATAAATGCATATTCACAAGCTATTCTTAGCATTCACTGGAGAGGCGATTACCAAATTACCTGGTTACATAATCTCTTTTATATAATCACTACGATGCTCTTCTCCTTATGCAACATGGAGGGTGACCGCGGCCGGCTGAAGTAGCTCCTTCCCCAAGGAGAGCTGCACCGGCAGCACCATGGGCGGACGTGCTGGCTACCGCAGGTGCACAGATGAGCGACAGCAAGAGCCGACTCGAGGCAACCAAGCTTTCAGAAGGAGCAATGTATAAACATCTGCCTTCAGCCCAGGGAAGACACAAGCATCCCTGCCCGCACTGCTCCAGAAGATGTACAGAGCGGAGATCACCTGCACCTCAAGTTGGCCAAGATGCCAAAGTCAAAGGCACCCAGCACCCTCCGGGCAGCCTGACCCAGCCCTCGCTAGAAGCAAGTGGGATGTCTCCATTGACTTTTAATGGGCTTTGGATGGGACCCAGGATTAGGGCTTTAATAAAAATAGGAGGTCAAGATTACTACAGAATTAAAACAAGCTTAATCCAAATGCTCCTGGCTTTGTGCCATAGCCATGCCCGCAGCTTCCATGCACAGGGAAAGTCAGGCGAAGCTGCAACCAAAATGGGTTCCCACAGGGCACATCACGACGGGCGTGCATGCACGGGGAACTGGCAGCATGGGTCAGCATAGCAGCTCCAGGAAGTTTTACCAACTGGAAGATTTTGGGCATACCCCAATGCATGTCCTATAGCATTTTCAGGATCTCACCTGATGCCTTCTAGGAACACTGTGGACATCTACACAGACAATTGCCAGCTATGGGATGTAACAAGACCCAATTTACTAACGTTCACCCAGTGCTTTAATAAACCAGCATCAAATGCGTTACCTGCAGTAAGTGAGAAGCACAATTTAAGTCCGGCATTTCAGAAAATACAACCTCTGAGATCTGCAGATCACCTGTGAATCCTGGGACACTTTTCCATTACCATGCTGCGAGTTCAGCATTAAGCTCAGCTAGCTGCATGCTGCTGCCATTAAGGGGAAAACCCCAAACTGTAAAGCCCCTCAATAACAAGGCATTAACACTACTAAAAAAATCAAGTCCTAGTTCTGTAAATACCAAAGGAATGGAAGGCAGAACAAAATAATGACTCATCTCAATTCACCTCTTCCGAACGACACTCAAATCCAAAGGCACCTGCCTTAGCTTTTTCTCAGGGTTACGCAACTGGTAGTATTTGGCCATTATTTCGCACTTACTGCCTCATCTGCTCCCTAGTTTCCCTAGAAATGCAGGTTATCCCAAGCGATACGCAGGCAAACCCCCAGCCTTAGCGTGGCATGATATGCTTTATGCAGGGACACACATGCACGAGTTTGGGAATAGCAACTGCTATCATTTCAGCTATAGAAAAAAAAAAAATGAAGCAGCTTGATGTTATCTTACACTATCTCAAATTACGGGATGACCCAGTTCTGAAGAGGTTTAACCCAATCTCTTACACTATTATTACTTCTGTATGACAGCCCGGAGATGCGAATTGCCTTAGTCAAAAAGCAGATCAGAGTTTTGCCAGTCCCTCACGCAGAACCCCACTGACAGATGTTAGTGCCTGTTGTGACAGCACTGCTGATAGCTCGGGACTGGCAGGCGTCCTCAGCACTATTGCTGCTCAAACCACTGAAAATGGTGATTCTTGTTAGGGATATTTCTTTGGGACAGACAAGACAGCACTCAAGATAGAAGCTGCTCCTGTCAGCCTTAAAAAGAAAAGCAAACCATGTAAAAGTAGATTTAAGACTTCTCACACAGCCCTACTCTCCCACCCCCCCCTTTTTTTTTGGCTAGACAACTGGTTGACCATTTGAAAGCAGCATTTTCAGAGAGGAAGGTTTCCTCCTCTGTTTTGGACTGAAATCCCGCCAAACTGAATAGCATTTGAACAAGTGAAGGTGGACTTTTACACACGTTACCCTTCCTGTACCAGGTTGAACCCACTGCTCCAAATGTGGTGGGGAAGTAGGGTCCTGAGCCAGAAATATGCACTGTGAGAGAGCCAGCAGTGAATTCCTGGATCTCACTTACACCAGTATTGAGATAATTATCTGTAGCGATGAGCAATACATTTCCCCCCCACCCCCGAGGAGCAGAAATGAAAGAAAACACTTGCTTGACTCATCCTTGCCTGGTTCTTGCACCAAGGGCTGAAGCACGCTTACAGTCACCCGCCACACCAAGAAGCGCCTACACCGACTTTCCGCATTTACAGAGATATTGCGGGGAAAGCAAAAAGGAATTTGCCACGTTAACAGGTTATCTGTCCACTTCAGTGAAGAGATTTAGTAAAACTGGGAGAAATGAAACGCTGAGTTACACCTGGGCAATTCCCCAGGTAGAGACCGCTACACTGTCTGTTATCATACCATCATGCCCAAATAGGAGTCACTGTGCACCACAAGACATTGATATCAATCTGTTGTGTCGACACTAAAGGGATTGTACTAAAACCAGTGTAGTATAAACAACTAAACTTTTCTGGTTAGGCAAGGCGTCTCCGGTCCAGAAAGGGAGAAATACAGACTCAGGCCAGGACACAGCAGACAATTTTGTTGGCCTACCTTTGTCCATCAGGTGTGCAAAAAGACACAACTGTGCCAGCAAAAAAACAAGTTTGCAGCAACTTAAAACAAGCCTGCCTTTGCTACTACAGCCATTGGCATTTTTTTTTTTTTTTTGCTAGTATACATTCCCTGACAGAGCTCCTAATCTCTTGAAGACTAAACCTTCTAGATCACAGGCACACTACCAGCTCTTAACCGCGTGGTAGCACAAGTCTGTCACTGCAACTACACTGCTGCCAACACTGAGCTAAGCAGAGTAGGTCTACAAAAGCATCACCCTCCCTTAGGTGGCAGTGCTTTTGAGCCCCAAGAAGAAGATGAACGTGTGCAACAAAATACTCCTCTCACATCAAGTATAAGGCTCTTGAAACACGTGCTGCCCGTGGTCTTCGGTCTGTCGTCAGTGAGACCCCTGCCTCCCTCCCCATGCTCACAGCACAAGTCTTACAAGGAGGAGCGGCTGAGGGAACTGGAGTTGTTTAGCCTGGAGAAAAGGAGGCTCAGGGGACACGTTATCACTCTCTACAACTACCTGAAAGGAGGTTGTAGTGAGGTGGGTGTCAGTCTCTTCTGCCAAGTAACAAGTGATAGGACAAGAGGAAATGGCCTCAAGTTGCGCCAGGGGAGGTTTAGATTGGATATTAGGAAAAATTTCTTCATGGAGAGGGTTGTCAAGCACTGGAACAGGCTGCCCAGAGAAGTGGTTCAGTCCCCATCCCTGAAGGTATTTAAAAGACTTACAGATGTGGCACTTAGGGACATGGTTTAGTGGTGGACTTGGCAGTGCTAGGTTAATGGTTGGACTTGAGGTCTTTTCCAACCTAAACGATTCTACAATTCCTCTTATATTCATTTCATTTCAGTGTCCTCCAGTTCTTCCTCCTCTGAGGGAGGATCCAAACAGACTGGAATGCATGTTAACTAGAAAGGCATAAGAATACATTAAATGTATTTGCCTTAACTTAGTGTATTGGAAAGACAGATTTGTACAGGTATGGGCTGCATACTTGGGGTCCGTGATCCTCACCTCTAATTCCACCAACACAAGACCTGAGAGGGAAGGATCCACCCTCAAAACCCTTGCCAGCTATTTAGTTACACGACACCCACCAACATCAGAGGTGGGAGACCAAGCTAATTGGCATGCCATCATTCCTACTCTGGCAGGAAAGGAACAAGCTGCTTACAGAGGGCTCGAGTGCAGCCAGGGCATGCTCCCACCACCCTGCTTCAGCACCCTCCAAAACCAGCCACTTTCCACTGTCATTGAACTTTGAACCTAAGGTGCAGATCACTTCATGGTCACTTCCAATGAAAGGGATGCAGCCAAGGTGGGTTGTTTTTTTTTTTCAGACCTCCAAACAAGGGACAGAGGGAATGGCATGCTGGAGGACTGCTGGGTTCACAGTTACCCACCAGCTGGACTTGAGGACAATGGTCCCTCCCATGCTGCAGCTGATGGTGGACTTTCCCTGGGGGTATGGTCTCCAGCCACAACTCTCTCCCACCCCACACACAGGAAAGGCTGGGGAGGTCACTAGCTCCAGGTTGAGAACTTTTGCTCTGACGGACACTTGGCAAGTGATGTGGGAAAACAACAGGACACCATCTGGAGAAGTTAGTCTTATCTAATAGCATCTTCCAGGGGAAAATGAGAAACAGACTTGGCTAGTTCTCCCTTCTAGCATTGCATGGAAGAGGTCTGTAGGATTTTCTTTGTATTGCAGTATTGTCTGTCCTGTAACTCCCATTAGGTGATCTCTAACGTACTGAAACAAGTGTGCTACCAAAATGGGCAGTCCCACTCCAAGCCATACATTCCCTCTCCTCCCCTGCAGCAAGTTTCATGATGCTACCACTGCACAAACCTCTGCTGAACAAATGGAAAACTCTTCACACTCAATTTTTTCCCCATCCACTTTTTGGTGGCTTAGTCTTCCATAGAGTCAGTGGGTTGATCCAATTCCTCCACAGCCACATGGTCACTAGACCTGCGGGAGCACACAGCCAGGTGAACGAGGGGTTAGGGACCACCCTTGTGAGCAACAACCCACCCCTGCATTGGGTCAGACACAGATTAGAAACCACTTCTTGCTAATTCCTTTCCTTCTAAAAATCTACCAGACTGAAAGCTGAGTCATTGAGAAAGAGGAAGAGATTTTTAGTTGAGTTATTTAAAACACGGGTTAAGTTAACACCTATTTAGCGTGAAGCCGAAGACACACTTGAGAAGAAAGACATTTTTAACTCAGCAGTGAAAACTTTTCCACTTAATATGTGAGAAACCTGTCAAGATACATTGTTCTCAAAAAGAAAAAGAAAAGAAAAAAGAAGGCATTCAACAAACCCAGACTCCCCTCTCATGTTCCCTCAAAATACCAGGCATGGTATTTCATCTCATGTATTACCTTTCTGATGTCAGGAAAGTGATAACGTCCACTATTTAAGATCTTATCTTTCCCTTGTCTTGGAAGTGCCGTTTAACGCCCACAATCCCAGGCTGTGTCCCCAGCCTTCAGACAGACCTAAGATTCGTTGCCAGAAAGGCACTATTTGAGCAAAGAAAAAAAAAAAATTATCGTTTTAGAAAGGCTTTGCCTCTTCCTAGTCAAAAGAAAGTCTGTATTTGCCATAATAAACCCTAACAGGATTTCAACAAAGCCTTCAGCAAAACATAAAAACTGTGGAAACAGCTGCATTGCTGAGGATACAAAGCAATGCAGCATCTTCAAAAATTAGGCTTAAAAATTAAAAAATGCTACCTTTCTGTAATTTTTTTTTATTTATATGGATTTTACTTTATATCACAACAGAATTGAAGTACATCGGTAGCCACCTTGTCTCAGCAAAAAATAAGAAATTTTAAACTTTAAATTCTGTAGCATAAGCTCAGGCATTAATCTGTTCCTGCCTGTAAACTCAGCCTACACAGACGAGCAGAGCAAACCTGCATTTGGGCATGCTCATTCCAGTTTTCCTAAGCCTCTTCCTAGTAGAATAAACCAAAATAAATTTGCATTAAACCAGAGAGAGTTTCCATTGAGCCTTTTATCACTGATTTTAGCTAAATCCATTTTCAAAGAGCAGCTGAAGTCTAAAGGCTTGCTTTGGTCAAGTTTAACACATCCTTCCAGACACCTGCATTAGCTGAGTGGGAAGTACTGAGATAAGAGACAGAGGACTTCCCTTTTATACAGAAAGCATAACGGAAGGCACTAAACATTTTTGACTGCTGTAAAAAATATAAACAGGTTTTATAGATGCTTTTTCTGATTTAAAAAAAACCCAAGCCGAAAAAAAACCCACCGCATAGCTATTCACATCTCTCGTTAGAGGATGCAAATGGCACTCGGCCACCGTTCCCTTCCTGTGGCGAACACGAATCCGTCTCCTCCTCAGCAGGAGCAAAGTGAGAAAAGTGTGCAAGCTCAGTCCTCCTGCCTGGAAATCACAGCCCATCTCACTGCTGTCAAGAGGCAGGGAAGACTTGCCAGCACCAGTTGGATCCTCAAACTATAAGTAAGCTCTTCCCTGCCTTCGCTCAGCAATGCAATAGCTGCTTTCCAACCGGCTGCAAGAGGGTAAGAAAAAGAATGCCAAAAATTGTTTTAAGTTGCTAAGCCCCTACATAACTAAAACTAACAAGCAGAAGAGGGTAAGTGGACACATCTACACTAACAAGTCCCCCACATAATTTTTGCGATAGACTTTTCCCCATCGGTTTGGGCAGGATTATTCCTCCCACCACTCACTGACACAATGCCCACAAGAGTTAAAACATCAATAGGGCAGTATTAGTGGGCTTCTACAGAAAGGGACATCATAGAGACAACCAGCCTGGTGTGAACGCACATTTGTACATTCGAGGGTACATACATTCCTGTAATTTGTACAAAAAGGAAACCCTGACAGTTAATGGATAGAAAAAAGTATCAGAAACTGGGTGGGGGCAGAAGGTGTTTCCCCATAATCCTCACAATTTCTTGAGCTCTACCTGTGCCTACTATGATCAAAATGTTGTCCATCTTAATGTGCTTGTACAAGGGTAAAAAAAAAAACAAACCAACAAAAAAAAACTCCACCACAAAACACAACCCTCTTCAGGTTTGAAGAGATTTTAGGACAGAGATTTTAGGTTTATCTTATTTGCTAAGATCTGTCCTGTTTAAGTCTTACAAAAATAATACTAAAAACCTCCATGCAGCAGTTATTCAAGTGAGAAGCAGCTAGCCAACTTTGCTTTTATTTAAATAAATCTTGTATGACAGACTGTTGGGATTGTTTGAATTTTATTTCAAGATAACACATTTTGCTGTTCATATGACATGTCCATTCTTTCGTTCTTTTAAAAAAGGGACTTGACTCTTTTTGTAGTATCTTTCACCTGACAAATTAACAAGAACCAACCATCCAATTATCAGTATTTCTATCAGCATCCACATTATAATTTTTAGTAATGAGAAACTGAGTGTGTAGAAATATCAATGCTACTATTTCCAAAAGTGATGACCTGAATTTTGTATAACCATGTGGAAACCTTCATGGTGGGATTCTCAACCACATCTCACACCACCTACAGTGATTACCACAGGCCTAAGCTTACCTTAATACAGAGCACTAAAAAGCTTGACTTAAAGATTCAGGCAGTTGCATTAGCTCCTAGGTTCCTCCGGACACACCATATGGGCCAACCAGAAGCTTAGGTACCTAAAATTATGCAACAGTTTTGAAAGTTGAAGCTCTCCAGCAAGCTACTCAGCAGCAGTAACAATAAAACACCTTCTTTATTACCACTGCAGCACAGGCAGGGTCCTCTACCAGTCTTAAACAGCTCTACTGAGCCACCCCATCCTTGAGTTGAGCCTCCCCATCCTTGAGTTGAGCCTCCCCATCCTTGAGTTGAGCTTCAGCCACCCAGCTCTCCTTCACCCAGCACTTCTGCAGCTTGTGGGAGAGAAAGCAAGCACGCAGTACGAGAAGTAAGCCACACCAAGATACTCTGGTGCCCTCACTCAGGCTGAAAATAAGCTCACTTTATCATAAATGGGGCAGGCAGGCTGCTTGTTTAGTTTATTTTTTCCCATCCCAAAGACAACGCTATTCATTAAAGTCACATTTAAGCTTGGACAGCCAAAGCCCTCTGGATGTCTGATGAAATAAAAGCAGAAAATCTTGATATATACCCCAATCAGACATCACTTTAAGGACTTCCTCAAAGCTTTCCATAAAATTGAGAGCCATCTACTCATACAAAACTGAGACAAAACACAGTCCTGTCAGTGGAACCACAAGCCACGCTAGCAAGCGAGACCACTGGCTGTTCGTGAATGTTGAAATCACATACCCCAGTACTATGGGTCTACCAGACATCCAGGCTCCTGTTGAAAAAGGCCATTTCAGGCAACTGTAGTTAATGACACACTGCTACCTCCAAGTAGCCAAATTAATTTGAAAGACGGATGAAGATTCAACAGTGTTCACTTCTTCCTGCAAGAACCAAAATCACCTGTCAAATTATCCACCTTTAAAAATTCCTCATTTTAGTTTACGTGTTGAACTGTTCAATGATGACTAAGTTGCGAGCAAAACTCATGGCATCTTTGGCTTTTTTCTCTTAACAGCAAGGTCTTCTCAGAGCAGGGTTTCCTGGGTCCTGGGGTTGGAGATTTTTCTTCCATCATGGGAGGAAAATAAAGAAAGTCTTTGTGGTTATGGTAGAAAACCCTTGTCAAACAACAAAACTCAGAATTAATCCCTCTTTCCTACCACCACAGCGCTCTGGGTGTTTCTGTAATTGGTGTATCTCAAGCTCTTCTAGAGGAAGGTCCGGCATCCTAGCATCGACAGCCAGCAATTTCTTGCGTGTAAATCCCGCTTTGATAGCGATGCCTTCAGTCACCTTCGTGAAGCCACCCACGAGCACACGCAAGCCTTCCCCTGCCCCTCAGTCCCTCTTTTACATCTTCTGCCTTTTCATCAGGAACAGCAAACCATCACTTCCCCACGGGAGCATGGCACAGTCAGTTACTGACGAGGCTTTAACTTGAAAGTCACAAAGAAGCATTCCCCGCATCCAAGCTCACACCCACCTTGAATTTGATGTCTGTTTACTTGTGGAGTTTATATTCCTTTCATCCATATAACCAGAAATAGCGTTTTTGAATACACACAGACAGAAAATACATGAATGTCTTGCAACAAGTGTTTTGGGTAATTTAAGCAAGGAGAACTTTAAACATCAGTAGACTACTGCAAATTGCTCTGAAGGGCTAAATGGCCTTCCCCCACCCCATTATTTGGGTAACAGTCAAAGCCCTTTGCAAAATGCTGAATGAAATATATACTCCTTAGTTCACACTGTGTTAAACATTAACTAAGATCACACCAAAGCTGCAAATAGATTTTAAAAAATTGTGACAGTGCTATTTCAGATAATAGCCAATATGGAAGTTAGTGCAGAACACAGCAAAAGTTTCAAATACCAAAAACCTTCTAAACAACCAGCTGTCTCCGATTCATTTATTTAACCCCCCAGCATTTTGTTTCTGGGCCTTTTTTTCCTGTAGAGTACAACTTAAAACAATTTGTAATACTTCTTATTTACATAGCATCTCATTTAAAAAGGTATCCTAAGCACTTCCAAAGAAGGGAAAAAAAAACATCCACAAAAACAGATGGCAAAACAAACATTCTAGATTAAAAGAAAAAGGGAAAAAAAAACAACCCACAATTAAAACCAGTATAAAAGCTTAAATAACAGCAACATGGGCTACATCCAAAGAGGATTTATGCAAATTACTTTCTTCAAGCACGCAGGATCTTTTTTAGCGGAATACGCGTTAGAGAGCAGAGACATCTAATCAAACAGATCCTGGAGGGGCGAAGCCTTTCACACTCTCAGACGAACAAATTCCCTCTGGGAAATGCCAGCGCCTGTTTCATTTAATCGACATTTTGCCATTTGTGCTTTCTGAAGAGCTTCTGCAGAGTCAAGGAGCAATTGCGGGCCAGGCTCTGGGCCAGGTTTACAGCCAGGGTAATGAGACGCAGCCCAATTAACTTGAAAAGAGTTACATTTATTTACATTAAATGGTGATTGTGATCTGAGTGTTTTAATGGGATGATGCTGGATGACATAGTGGGCAACATACCAGAAATCGTTCATCTACGTAGGTGGCATAAACATGTAGTAAACATCATTTTCATGAATTATATCCATCACTGAAAATAATAATTACACAGCCAGCACTCTGGTTTCCATGTATGGGTTTGGCGGTATGTTGGTTTTTTTTAAAAAAATAATTCCTTTTCTGTCTAAACTGCTCCATTACAGAAGCAACACAACTCTCCACCCCTCTGACACCTTCAGCTAGACTGCCTCTGGGCTTTATAAATGTAAAGACGTACCTAAGACAAGCCCATGGGCATTTCTGAAGCCACCACACATGTCCTGGCAGTGACTCAAGCGTGGCGGCAAACCTGCCGCTGGGAGCTGCACATGGCAGCGTGCCTGCCATGAACCTGTCCCAGGGCGGTTACCAATGCCCCCCATCCTGCCCCCAACCCAACCCCAAGGTTAAACCAAAGACCAAGAGACAGCTCGCCACCAGAAAACACCGATGGATCTGCCTGCTAAAAAAAGAACTGGTTTCCCAGCCCCATGACAAAACTGTGTGGCACAAATCCCCCCTCCAACTAACATAAGCTGCTATTTTTTTTGTTGTTGTTTGCTTGTTTGTTGTAACTACTAAAGCTGCGCTACCGACCCTTTCTGAGAAGTTTAACCACGCTGCTCCGTGCCGCCACGGCTCCTCCTGAGCTGATGCCACCACACCTCTACCTCCCAATGTACATTTTGTCCACGAAAGGATACTTAAAATAAAAATAAAAGATGCACCTTCCATTTAACCCTTACGGAAAGGCACACGTTTTGTGTCCCCTGGAGAGCCAGCCAGCCTGTTAGGAAGAGACAGCTTCCAACAGCTTGTGCCCCTGCCTACAGGTCCCGTGTTACTCTGCTCCAGCACACCACAGATAACCTTTTTTTTTCTGCTCCCGCAATAAAACATTAAAAAGAAAGCAACCCAGGTCGCTGCTAGCAGCCGTAACTCCTGCACCCCAGCAGCCTCCGAAGGCAGCAGAGCCGGGTTTTGCCCAGCCCGGTCCCGCACCGCCGCTCCCCCGCACTCCTCACCGCGCACTGCCCGGGAGCTCGTGGAGCCAAGCTCGTTCCGGCAAGGACATTAATCCCAAAATAAATACTGTAACACCACCTCCCACACCCCCGCCCCCGGCTGGGTACGGGCTGCTAGCTTCCCCTCCGCCGGCCGCGCAGCTCCAGGTCGCGACTGATGGCAGATCCCCCCGCCGCCCTCCCGGGGTGAACCAGCCGCCCCGCGGATGTCGGAGCCGTCGCAGGCGGGCAGGGCAGTGCTCCCCCCGCCCCCGGCCCACCTCACCTCCCACAGCAGCGAGAGCAGCAGCGCGACCCCGGGCTGGAAGCGGTTCATCTCTCCTCCTCCTCCTCCTCCTCCTCCCTGCCGGCTCAGGCGCGCACGGGCGCTGTCAGCTGCGCCATCCCCGACGGCGGGGGAGTTCCGCGGGCGGCGGGGGGGACACGGGCACAGGCACGGAGGGGCAGGGCGGGCTGACAGACAGCCCGGGGGAAGGGACGGCGAGAAGCCCGCGCCGGGGGCAGAGGGACGAGGCGGGGTAAAGCGACGGAGGCGGGGAAGCCCCGCAGCAGNCGCCGCGGCTGAGGGCGGGGAGAGGGGTCGGCCCGCCCCGGCACCGCCCCGCGCCGCTGCCCGGCCGGGAGGGGGCGGCGGCGGCGGCGGCGAGCGGCGTGGGGAGCGGGTTAACCTCCCCTTCCCTGCCCCTAGGGGCGAGGCGCGGTCTCCATCTCGGCCCCGCGCGGTCCGCGGGGTGCACGTGATGGCGGCTCCCCCGCCGGCCGCGCTGACCTGCCCTGGGCCCACAGGCCGGCAGCCCGCCCCGGGAGGGGTTGTGCCCGATCCCCGAGGGGAGGTGACCAGCCGGTCAGGGTGTCTCGGGTGCCGGCCCCGAGAAAGAGGAGTGGGCCCATGGTGAGCCTCATCAAGTTCAACAGGGCCAAGTGCAGGTGGAGGGAGATGATCCTCCCCTTCTGCTCCACTCGTGAGACCTCACCTGAGTGCTGCACCCAGCTCTGGGGTCCCCACACAAGACTGACATGGGCCTGTCAGAGCGGGTCCAGAGGAGGGCCACGAAAATGGGCAGAGGGCTGGAACGCTTCTCCTGTGAAGAAAGGCTGAGTGAGAGAATTGAGGTGGTTCAGCCTGGAGAAGAGAAGGCTCCAGCAAGACCTTGTTGCCGCCTTTCATACTTAAAAGAGGCTTATAAGAAAGATGGAGAGAGATATTTACCTGTAGTGACAGGACAAAGGGCAATGATTTTAAACTGAAAGAGGGTAGATTTAGATTGAACATAAGAAAGAAATTTTTTACAATGAGGGTGATGAGACACTGGAACAGGTTGCCCAGAGAAGCTGTGGATGCCCCATCCCTGGACATGTTCAAGGTCAGGTTGGACAGGGCTTTGAGCAACCTGATCTGGTGAAAGGTGTCCCTGCCTATGGCAGGGGGGTTGGACAGGATGATCTCTGAAGGTCCCTTCCAACCCAAACCATTCTGTGGTTCTGTGATTCTGTGACAGTGTGGCCTCCATCAGCCTCGTGGGTGGGAACAGGACCTGCGTGAGTGGACTTAGCCCCCCCTCCTACAGGGTGCACCTTTGGCACTTCAGAGGAGAGGCTGTGCTCCCACCCTGGTCCATCCCCCAGCGTGCTTAGTAACAGCCCTAGGTCATCTTCTCATAAAGGTCTCAGGACTAGTCCTAGATCAGAGCTGAGGTGCTCACCGACTCCAGCAGTGAGCCCCATGACAGGTGGCCGATGTAGTTCTGCCCTGGGTGTTTCCTTCACCACCATCTTGTCCTGGTGCTTTGAGCCTCCTTTTCCAAGCCCTTTCCACTCTTACCACAGCTGGACACAGCACTGTGTTCAGTGGGAGGGAGGCAGCTGTTCTTTAAGTTTAGGAGGGACCAGAGTTTACCAAGGTCTCCTGCCCTTGCTTTATAGGAAGGAGAGCTAGCTACTTAGTCCTCAGGAGAATATCAAAATAGATAAGGGGTCGGAACTCTCTTACCTTCTCCTGTTTCCTTCTGAATGACAGACCTTTCCCAGCAGCATTTCTGAAGGAGGTGTATCCTCCCACCACCCTTTTGTGGGCTGCCTATTTAAAACCAATTAGCACATCCTTGCAACACACAACTCCTTTGTTCAGCACTTCCCTGTTGTCATAGTCTTCAAGGAAGAAACTTGTCACATCCTGATGCCAAGTTGCCCAGCAAAATGTCATCAGGTGGTTATTATTTCCATACAGTGAACTTTGAGGGAGTTTAGGAGTGGCTTCCAGCTGGCACCGTTAATCATACGTCCTCTCAGGCCCAGGTCATATGCTCTACGTAAGAAGTGACTGTAAACTTTAACAGTCCCACACACAGTGTGACAATATGTGCTCAGAGGTAGCCCCTACAAGTCCTTCCTGAATGACCACTGATTTAGATTCCTCTTTTTGTCTATTTGATGCCAACCAATCTGAAGATGTGAGGTGCGTTTTTCAGATGAACACTCCATCTCAAACTGAATTTGCTAGAAGATGCCTAAGGAGATGTCACGGCATCACTTTGTCCAACAGTGAAGACTGAATGAGACAACTATACACACAAGTCTCTCTATATAGTCTGAGTTGAAAAGTCACACTTTTTTACATCTGGGGTATAGAGAGAGACACATTGTACACTGGGTATCATCTAAGATTGATCAGCTCATGTTGTCTCAATATACAAAGTCAGCAATCCCTTCAAAAAGGCTCCAATTCATAGAAGTTTGAAAAAGATAGCTTTCAGAGCCTGACATATGGCTTTAACACTAAACTCCCTTCCCATCCCTAATTTCTGTGTGGCATGATCTAGAAGACAGCATTTTGGAGACACACCGACACATGATGACTCTTCATGGAGAAGCCAAACAGCCTGACCTGTTTAGTGACACCAAATGAATGTGAGTGTCAGTGCTGAGCAAGGGTGCTCCGTGCTACTGCTGTATGTCCTGGCAGGGGTGCCCTGGCAGCCCGGAGACGGGCAGAAACCCTGATAGCACTAATTCTGTGAGGACTGAGAAAGCACTAAGGCATAAAGAAAAGGTAGGAGAGGAATCTGGAGTCTTGAAACCTAAGACACTACCACCCTTGAAGGCCAATGCTGCCTGCACTTTCGGCTGATGGCCCACTATCAAATATGCCTAGGCAAGAGCCAGCTATCAGATACATTTCAGTTAATTATTAACACATACATCACTACTAAGTTTAGGTTGAGAATCAAGAAAGCATTAGATTCTTTTTTTCTCAAAAAAAGAAGGCTTCAGCTAGGGAAGAAAGGAAAAAAAAAATAATGCTGTTTTTTTCCAATAGGCAGATTAGCAAGAGTGAGATGGGGGTGGTGGGCTGGAGGAAGAGGAAGCCGCACAGTCTGGAAGTGTATGCTTCCCAGTGCATGGTTTATTATCCAGCCTAGATAAGGGTATGGGTATCCTATGCTATAAAACTCTTTCCAGGCCAAGAGATAAGCTGAAAAAGGAAAAACAGCTCCTGACCCAGGAATAAACAGTTTCGTATTTCATTTCAGTCATATCTCGGCTCCCTTAAGTGATGTCTTCTTTCATTTCCACCTAGCTTCAAGGAACCATCTTCATCCCCGGGGAAAGCCCATTAGCTTTAATGGAGTTAGAGTACAAATGAACTTAGCCCAGCATGTGGCATTTTCTCAGCAAAAGTGCAAGTTGCAGCAGAGCCCCTTAGAGCTTGTCTGGGCGATAAATGAACACTTTCTATCCACCGCGCTGCAGCTCGTCGGCGAGGCAGACAGGGTGCACCCACGGTGCCGGTTTGACACAACAGTGAAATGAGATAAAGGCTTTTGTTGAAGGCGAGGTCCCTAGGTAAAAAAACAGTCCCTTCCTTCACATCCTGATTCCAGTCTTTCTTCAGATACAGTGTTCAAAGAGCTTAATACTCCAGAGCACCCAGAATCTGCACATAGAAACAAATAGATGTTAAAAAAAAAAATAGTTCCAGGAGCAGTAGCATTAATGAAGCTTTATTTTATCTGATCGAGGCTTGCACTGCAGCTGGAATATTCACAATATCCCTCTCCTCTGTGGATTCTTAGATGTTCCTCAATAATATTGCCATCATTCTCTCAGTGGAGGTACTAGTATTAACATATTTCTTTTACCTGGCCATCTCTATTTCCTGAAATGTAAAAGCATATATTATTTTTGAGACTGCCACTCCTCTACCAAATTTGTTTTCAAATTGAGTAACAGGTACAACAATTCCTAGGATGGACTCATGGTACATATACATGAATGTATCTTGTAGTCCTTATTTCTTTTGGACCCAGACTAGTGAATATTTTTAAAGAATATAGTGCTTATAAACTGCTTTTTATTGAGCATTTTCTTGTTTCTGTTGAAACAGTTGTGTCTAATACCATTGAGAAATACTCGATTCCACAAGGGCTGTGCGTGAAGCAGGTAACAACTTTGTTATAAACAAACAAATACAGTATTCTCATTTGCTTGTCTGCATGAACTGTAAATAATTATTTACATTCACTATTTTGTATTTATTAAAGTATGCCACTACCTCCTTCACATGTGCTATTAAAAATCAGTCAAATTCCTGTTTGTTTTCCAAACTCTGTATTTTAAATGTAGGATCACCTCAAATACATTTTGAGATTCTTTTTTTATAATTATGTAAATGGCAATAACCTTTGTCCGTAAGTAAAAGAAAGCCCTTTTAAATTACGTAAAATATTCAGTAAATGTCTTAACCCTCCAAAATCATCACTGATATCTGTTGAGAAACTACGTTAGCATTATTCATTTAAAAACAGGTAGAAAAATATTCATGAATGCAGCAATAGCCAGCCAAGACAAACATAATGTCATATTTCTGCAGCTTCCATATCTTGTTCAAAGCACTTTGTTTATCTATGGTGTGTTTTTTTAAAGATCCTATGCCTTTTAAGACATATGGGACATTTTCTGAAAAACCGTGACCATTTTTTCTAACTCTCTAGCAGTTTACACAAAGGTGTAGTCTCTTGGCAGAATAACAGTTAAATTACAATCCAACTTCCCAGAATAAAGACTAATTCTTTTCATCACTTGCACCAATAACTACCCATCATGACTGACTTTAAATGCAACTTTAAAGGAAATCTGACTCAGGACTTGCTTAAGTTTTAACAATCTACTCCAAATTCAGTAGCACATTACCCCCAGTGCCTCTATCTTCAATAACTATGTCTTCAGTAAGAGTCTGTGGTGCTTTAGAAAGATGATCCAGACACAGTAGCCCTCCTTCAAATGGTAATGTAAATATTTATACTTCCTACAACTTAATTTTGCATGAAAGGATATTATTGAGCTGAGCAGCACCAGTCAAAAAATGTACCTGATTTGTATTTTACTATTCCAATACATCCAGATATTAATTTTTTAAATCTTCATTAATATCTACAAAGCGCATTAGAAGGTCAGTTTTCTATAACTACTGACATTAAATAAAAGTCACTGAACTGAAACAGAATAACTGCTTACTGGATTGTACTCTGAGACCTCCAAATAAGAGTCCATAGTAGTCGTAGACACTATATACTACCACACTGTAAATCTGTGGCCACTTCAGACACCACTTCCAAGAAAATATAACATATTTAACAGATATGCTAAGAAATGAAGGGTGGAGTCATTATCTATAAGCCACCCTGTCTGGGCTCCCAAAGAACAGCCCGGCTGCTCACACTCTGTGACTTTCAGGCTTTCTTGGTGGAGTCAGATATTTGTCCATCATATTAAACAAATAATTCTATAGCAAACAGTATTTTGAGAAGCAGCAAGTACAAGATAGGCATTAGTATTCCAAAAGACAAACCTTATTGATTAAACATACTACCCAATGCAACCAGAATAGCTGTGTCGATCAGATCAAATGCTTTTTTGTTCAGTTTTCTCAATCAAGAATGAAGTTTTATCCTCTCAGCCAAGCTACTAACGCTTTGTGTTAGAGAGCTCAGGAGCTCAGAGGGATTATTTTTTTTTTTGATACATTTTGCAAGATGTATCATTTGTAAATGCAAACTCTTTGTTTGCAGTCCACGGTGAAAGGTCAAACATTGGCTTGGTGGAAGGCTTAAGGAAGGTTAAGTTCTTTCAGCGTATTGTTATAGGACCAAAGCTCAGTGCCGAAGAAACATTTAAGCTCTGAATTCCTATTTGGACTCCTATTATTGATTTCAATGGATATTTAGAAGTCTAAACACATGCTGTTGGAGCTAGATGTAGTCTGCACTGCTTCAGACCTGAGCACAGTATGTATGAAACGCTGTCCAATTAGAGCAGTAACTTTCCAAGCTGCCTTCAAATGGTTTGTAAGGAGACAGAAGGAAAAGGTCTTCTGGGCAGATGATCACATCTGCCAGGGGAGGAGGACAGGGCTGAATTGCATCTGTAGGAGACAGGGAGATCAGATGAAACAGCCTAACTTTGGCCAGACAGAATCAGGGTCAGAAAATGAGTAAGATTTTGTCAGGAGGGTCTGGAAGCCACAAGAGGACGGGGAGACAGAGCCAGGTGGGACTCTGAAGAGAAAGGCGCAACAGAGCATGGTGAACATAAGCACTATGGCGCACAAGGGTGGAAATGAACTGAAACAGAGATTCCTAGTGGTGATATATGTACCACTGATAGCCTGCAAGCTGTGGAGTGGTAGTGGTGTGGGGCAGACAAATGCAGTTTGCATCCTGCCTTGGAAAAGTGAGAGCCTGTGGTACGGAGGCAGAGTAGGGGAAGAAGAGGTGGTAGTGCTTCTCCCCTTATGGCCAAGCACAGAACCAACAGTCGCTGCCTTCTATCACTGAGGCTGAGTAACCCAGCTGTAATTTATATATAAATATGTAATATACCAAACCACTTTCTGTGCCAGAGTCTTTATTAGGCGGTACGGTAAAATGCAAATGGAAAAAAGGATGCTCTGGCTGAATGTCTATGCATCCCTGTCAGCGCTTGCTTGCTCTCTGCTTTGCTCACCAATAATTTCTTCTACAGAGCAGCCACCTGATTTAAAAACATGGTTACTCTCCCTAAGTGTTAAAAGAAAAGGGTTGAGGAGAAGAAAGGGATGTTGGCAGAGACTAAGAACTAGAACTGATCGTCGTAAGGAGTACATTGCATGGGCGGACACTGTCAGTGAGCTTTCTTAGCACTCTGGAGCAGATGCCTGGGGAATGCAATTCCAAGCACATGGTGGCATAATGGAAATGCAAAGCCATCCCCCGTGGCCTGTGAGGACAGGCCCCCTGGAATGAAATAGTCCGAAGCACTTTAATTTTGCTTTGTCTTATCTCATCTTCCTGTCTGTGCCGTGAACAATCTCTCTTACGGCATCCTCCTAGCCAGAGAATAAAAAGCTCTACCAGGTCATTGGTTACAGTCTGGAATAATGAGACCTCAGTGATCCAATTCTTCTCATACCAATGTAAATGAGGATTAATTCCACTGAAGTCAACGGGACAAATATAAAACCAGTGCAAGTGGAGAATCAGGTTTTAGATTTCAGCTTTAAGTCAAACAGAAAAGATGAAGTTGCTTAATAGGGGTTTTCATTCTTCATTTAAAGTAGTAACCATTTCCTGGGTTTTTTTCCTGCAGTGTGAATTTATCTGTAGCACACTGAGAATTTCTCCACCACTATAGCCTGGATTTCAGTGTGAGAAATAACATCCCATTAAATAAAGATGGAAAAATGCATCAATTGTCTGGGAACTACAGGCAATGTGTTTATTAACTAATGTCGCCCCAGCGATCTCAATTTTCTTATATTGTAATGAGATGGCAAGAGGATTAAGCTGTTGCTGGACTGAAAAAAACCCAACACTAGATGTATTCTAGAAATCACAAGGGATAAAATGCAACTGATGTCAGAATGACAAGAAATCATAACAATACTAATGGGGCATCTGATCTGTAAAACAAACCATTTTCAATAACGGAAAATATGTAGGGCTGTTAAAAGAACCGTGTAACGATGCTGTTCACTCAGCCTGTTGTAGCAACCTTAGAGAGCCTCATGGGGTCCATTATGAAAAGGAAGATTATTTAACCTTTAATCAACCTTCTTTGAGATGTGCTGTCTCCATCTGCATTCACACACATACAACACTGTTAGTCAGGGAATATTTGCCTTAATGGTACCCCCAGTGGCATCTCCATCCACCTGTTCTCCCATGTTTTACTACGGCTACTACCACCACCACCACCACCACAGTTGCATACAAAACCAAAAGAGGGGGTCAAGTGTATCTCCTGACCTCCTGAAAATTCAACAGGGACTAAAACAGAGAACAGAATGTCAGTGGTGGTAGGTGGGTAACCTTTCCTTCTCACCTGAGTGGTGGTCTGCAAGTGTGCTCAGTGGGTGACCCTAAGCCCTTCAATAATACAAAGTCTACCTACCAACCAAGGTTGTGAAGCAGTCTTAATGGCATGGATACACAGCTGAGACAAAAATATAGGGCAGGCAGATCTGCAAAGCTGGCTGGCATAGACACCATGAGGTATAGCAGACTTATGTTGTTTAAACTCTGGATAGGGTTGTCCACCATATGCTCATGTGAAGTAATGAACTGTCAGGCAAGGAAATTTTCAGGAGAGGTGATGGGTCAAGGAAGGCAAATGGGGAATACAGGAGGTCAAATGTAGGTTTTGCCCCTGGGGCAGGGTTTCCAAGCACTTGTCTCAGAATTAAGTTTCACAGTGCTAAACCATTCAAGCACAAAACGCAGCACTGATATGAGTGCTGGCATCTGGATAGCTTTTGCTGTCTAAATGGATCCTGAGAGGCTGTGGACAAGAAAGCTTTAGGTTTGCTGGAATATGAACAGTGAGTTGATTTCTATGTCAAGAGTGAAGAAAGAAACCCAAGGGATTGTAGATTCAATAGGTGTAAGACCTCTTCAAGTGAAGATACTAGAGAGTGGGTTTTTTCACCCTTAAAAGGAGTATCTCCAACCATCTGCTATACCTTCTTCAGGAAACTTGAGGACCAGAGCCAAGAATTTCTCCCTGGCAATAGCACAAAAGGGAGTGTGCATGCAGGCACTGAAGCATGTAAGGCCCTGCGTGAGGAAACTACCTTGACTTTCTTTAAGTGTACATACTGCTTATCACATAAATCAAGCTAATTCCTTCAGCTGANTCTTTTTTCCTTCAGCTGAGGAGGATCGGTTCACTAACTCAAGATGCATTCTGTCAGTCCAGTTTACTGGGTAAATCTAAGTGTAAGGACTTAGTAAAGTCGTTGAAGTCAGTGATGTATTATTCGCTTGGCCTTAACAAGCCGCTAATGCTATTCAGTGAGGACAAACATCTCACACCTACCTAAATTCCACTGCAGCGTTTATTATCCAAGACGCTCCTTCCCGGCTGTTCTGAACCACTGCAGTGTGCCGTGCATTGTTAAATAACTTTCAAGCAGCTCTATTTTCAACTACGCTAGATTTTTCACCAGCACAACTTGCCTTATGTTAGCACATATTTGCCTGGCTCTCAGTCAGTTTCAAGTCCGATCACTAAAATCTGTATTTGTGCTCCCATGCCCATTTCTTGTAACGCTTCCTCTTCCAGCTAGCCCAGCCTTGAGAAACCACACTGTGAGCATGCTCCAGGGCATCCTTATGTTTCAGGAAAGAAGACTTGGATTTTCTAGGCTTGCTGAAATTGAAGAAGAGGCAGTGTGTGCCCAACTGTAGAAATAAAGCTGTTTCTTGAGCACGGAGCCAGCATGTGATGAGGGTAAATAACACTGCTAGGATGCGGGGATGGAAACAAAACAGTCCTTCCAAAAGCCAAGGGAAGCTGATAATCTTACACAGCGCTTTGTAACAACCACTGCTACACAATGCTGGATGCTGTGAGGGGCAGGTATCTCATTAGTGCTTCTCTCTGATAGTAAGGACCACATGGCATTCAGATAGAGATATCCCAGGAGCATAAACTGGTGAAACATTTGAGGTAGAAACCTAAGATGATGCAGACCCCACAGACAAGCAGAATCTTTCTGCTGCAGCCGCTCAGAAATGGTACAAACACAAGATGGGTTCCTCCAAAAGAAAAAACAAGTAAAAAATGTTTCCCTGTTCATTGCCCCAAGTCTTTCCATCCTCAGTCATGCCATTCCTTTCTCTCTCCTCTCTTTTCAAAATAGCAACTGACTATGCACAAGGAAGGAAGAAAACAGCAGGTTTGAAGTGTCCCAGTACCTTTAAGATGATAGCCATGATGCAGCCATAGCCCCAAAACTAACAAAACCATTCTACAATCAATGCAAAAAACATTCCCAGGTGCATTTTTGACAGATAGATTGAATTCTTAGTAACAAACAGCAAAGCACACAAAAGAGCAGAAAACAGGTTTAAAACAATAACAATTTCCACATTGAAAAATGGATCCAAAAGAGTCTCTTTGGACTGCAGCTTTGTTAAAAATTGGCTTGAGAAGAAAGAGTTATGGTCTCATATAGAGTTGTGGGGAATTGCTCCGACATATAGGAGAAGTGTTGGTGTCCTACAGCTCAGTGTAACAATCATTACACACCCATGCATTAGATAGTGGAGTGACGGACAGATGGATATCAACAAGCCAAAAAGCAATACAGCTTTTGCCAGTGGAGCCAACCATTCAGCTTACTGTGCACGCAGCAGAGCTATACACAGCAGCAAATGGCAACGTCAGCATCAATTATTTACTAATTATTATCTATGTATTATTATTAGTAGACCTCCCCTTGATGTTTGCAGGCATTCTGCCTGCAAAGAGGGATGCAGTTCCCAAGGTGAAGTACTTCTGGACTCCATTCAGGATGAATATCCATTATCCTCTTGTCCTTTTTCAGTGGTGGCGAGAGGTATTTACAGGAACAATAGGACTGATAGGAGAAAATATCCTTCTTAAGGAGACATTAGTCCACTTCTCACTGTACAAAAAACAACAGGTTTAAGGGCAAGCATAAGAAGTCTGAGCCAGCCATTATTCCAGCAGTAGCTCAGCCTCAGAGTATTTACACTGTGCCTAGAA
>VYZW01003115.1:0-33129 GCA_013401315.1 Balaeniceps rex | reverse complement strand
GAAGTCTATTTTGTTTCTGGCTGAAGAAACCAAGTTAGCATTGTCGGGGCAGATGACCATTGCCTGGCTGCTGGAAGCAACGCAAGCAGAGTCCAGAAAGCTTACTCAGTTACAAGGAATGAGGCATTAAAACCTTCTGTTGCAGGCAGTCAACAAAAATAAACAAGTTCAAGCAGCTTTGTGAATTAGGAGAGTTGGTTAGGATAAAAAGCTATTTAAAGGAAGTGAGCACTTAATGCTGAGATGAAAGGACAGGTCAATAGGAAAGGAGGAGGAGATGTTTGACCTGGTGGCATTTTTCAAGGGCCTCTGTACTTCATTTGGGCTTTCATTCTTCTTTTTCTATAATTATTCCGTATGCAGCAAAGTAATTAGAAAGATGTTTGGTGCTCTGGTGAGCCTTTGTAAGCCATTAATTTCCTGCAATAGTACTGTCTTTGCGAGGGATGCAAACTTTTCAGTGAAACGATGTAGAAACCCCATGAGCGCACCCCAGGGAAAATTCCTCCCTGTCCTGGCAGCTGCACACAGTATGCGTTGCACTTTTTAAATTTTCATCTCTAACAAGGAAACAAAGTCATCAAAAAAGAGACAATTTTACAATCTAGGTACACACGGAAAACACTGTTGCCTCATTTCACCTGAATGTGGTTAGCCACTCGGTATGTAGGGTACCTCACAGAGATGTTCCTGAAGGATAAGATTTCTACGTGACACCGAGCAGATGAATTCTCAATCTAGTCTCATCTTATTACAGTGCTGTACGCAAAGATTGCTTTCCTGAGCAAAGCAGAAGAAATTGCCTCCTGTAGTGTGCTCAGAGTCACAACTGATTATCACTCCAGCAACGCCAAGTCCAAGAAACTCTCTCTGCTCCCTCTTGAGGTAACACCTTCCTCACACTTCATGCTCCAACACACTCACCTGCAGCCAGTCATCCTCAGCCCCGAGCAGCTTTGGTTTATCTGCTTTTAGCCTAATGCACATATTCTCCCAGCCCCTGCTGTTTTTACTGCATAAAGGGGCTTGTTTGGACTGAAAGAGAAAAAGTTTGGCCTCTGGATCTAAGGTCTCCCATTGCCACCTCTCCATACAACACCCCACATTAATCTCAAAGGAGGCTAATGAAGCTGCAGCTCCCACACTTCAGACATCAGCAGACCCACTGGCAGTCCTCACAGGTTTTCATGGAGCATCATCCACCCAAATAAAGATGCTTTCAACACAACTCACTGTGAGGTTTAGCATGGCTTCACACGTTAGCCAGAAGTCATTTATCTATTTATATGCCATGGCTTATTAATATGTATGGCCTATATCCATTAACCTCAAAGTGATCTCCTGAGTCATCAAGCCTAGTTTCTTGCTATCTCAAGAATCTCACTCAATTCAACCATAAATTTACCAAAAGACATCTTTCCACTAATTAAATTCTGTTGAAAACGAAAGAAAAATTAGTAATTTAAAAACCCTGTACAAACTCATTACTCAATGTTTGTGTGTTAGGAAAGTCATCTAAAATCTAAATTAGCTTCCAAATCAAATATCCTGCAACTTTTTTGCAGTTTTGCTAGCCTGCCTTTCAGCCAAGGTGAGGACCAATGGTCCATAGTCCAGTCCAGCATGTGCCTGCATTAGCACTACCCAGTACGCTACAGTAATACAGCAGCTGCATGTAACCTTGCTCAGGTAACTGAGAGGAGATGCCTTTCTAGGGTTCCTCATACACATCCACTATTTTCGTGGGTTTTGGGGTTCAGTGAAAGAATTCTTTATTATCATAACTCCTTTCAGCCTGAGCTGCCATCACTGCTTTATCAGTTTTCAGTTGCAGGAGGAAACATTTTCCCTTCCCAGGTAGTATTTGTGTTCTTGCGTCAAGACTTCCCACAGTCTGTTAAGTACCTTTGGTGTTTTTTTTTTTTTAAAATCTTTCCCCAGGGGTTGGAAACTTGGATAGGCTAAAATGGAAATGGTCTCAAGAGGTTTTTTTGCACTCTGGTAAATTCTGGGTTCCCCTTTTTCATAAACCGTCACAATGGTTTTGCAATAGTGGTAAAGCTCATGTGATAAGATCTGAGCCCTGCGAGTATTTGGGGAGTTGGCCCAGTTTGCGCAGTTCTGCATTTCTATCTGATGGTAGAAATTCCCTCTTTACTGATTGTGTGTGATAGGCAACTTTTACTGTCACAACTCTCACAGCTCCGATCTCATTTTCAGAACACCACCTTTACTTTTTTCACAATTTGTAAATATATCTATTCCTACTCCCAGCTGTAGCATGTGCTTGGATAGGTAGAAAGAAAGATTTTTGGTTCTGCTGTGGAACTGTTGGCAATGTCCCCTTAAGGACTATTCTTGGGTTTTTAGAAGCCCCTTCCAAACATTGAGCTTGGATCTTAGAGGAAGAACCAAAAACTTTTCTGGGTGCTGGAAGGAAGAGACGCGTGTGAAGTGCCAAAGCATGGGTGAATCAGGAGATGGCAGAGAGAAATGGAGGAACTTGCAGAAGTTTCCCTAGAGTATGGAGGAAGGTGGATGAGCAATCAAGCAGGAGGAGGTCATGTTCCAGAAAGCCAAGAGTAGCCCCTATAAGTGCATTTTGAATGTACATATTGTAGACTCCCCGATGCATATAACCATCAAACCATTGTAGTAGAGAATAAGTGCCAAGAATGCCCATTGCCTTTATTTCGACTTATTATTTGGCAATAATTTACTGTCTGCTTCTCGGTTGTCAGGCATTTATTCTCTCTCCCACATTTGTCCAGCAATGCTGTGAAAGGAAAGGCACAACTAGCCTAAGAGATTTTTAAAACTGACTTTTTCAGTCATTTCACTTTGGCTAACAAAAAAGAAATAGACATATGCATGCAACACTGTCTGGTAAGAATCCAAAACTGAACTACATGACACCTGGGTTGGAAAGCGTAGAGACTCAACAAAGTATTTTGCAGTTACATACATTTCAAGAAGTACTAACATCAGTCAAAGAAGTCTCTAAAATTAAATCCCATTCTTTCAGTTCCTGATGACCAGAAGAGTGGTGAGTACAGATCATCCAGGCATCTGCCTGCCATACTTCTGACTCAGCAGCATTTTTGTTGGTTCAGCAATTTTATGCCCTCAGCTTTAGGGAGAGGAGAATGAGATTGACCTTAAAGGTTCAGCAACTCCAGGGCCCTAGATACTGACTGTAGTGGTATATAGTGGTATGCTCTGTGTTTGGGGTGCATAAAGAGAGCTACTGTGGCCATTTCTAAACAGTTTCCAGTTCACAGCTCTGCTTATTTCTGTTGATACCGCAGTGACAGAGCTGGTATGACACATTTCTGTCCTTAGCTGGAGATTTATGAAGTTTCATTCACTTCAATTTGTATTCTAGAGTTACCCTAAAACTGCCTCGTGATGGGGGTTTTCTCCCTTCTAAAAGGCTGCAATATTCTTCTTCTTCCTAGTGCCCTACATCAGGTTGCATGAAGAGAGGAATTCGTTATGTGGACAACTGGATGCCGTTTCCCACACAGTGTAAAAACTAGTGGTTTGAAGTGCCAGAGGACTTGACCCATGCCTGATTAGTTTTTTGAGTCACCCCACAAGTTAGTCCTTAAGCAGTTAATGTCATTGTCCATCATCCCTGGGTGATAATCCATAGCTGAGCAGGGCAGAGTAGCAAAGGAGAAAGACCGAAGGTCATCTGTCCACATAGAAATCATATCTTAACAACTTTCTTAAGCACTTGTGTTTAAATTCATGGCAAATTTTAACTATAATTCATCTGAGACACCTCCAAGATGTTTTTGTCTCCTATTGTTGTCAGAGCGGATGATTAATGAACCTCTGCTTGTTATGTAAAAATGAATAAGGCATTTGTTTCCTGATTTGTGTAAGGAGGAAGGGAGCTATCATAACTTACTACAGACTGTGTGGTTCTCAAGCGCATTCCTATCTCATACATTTCACTTTTCATGAAGTCCAGATCAACTGTTTGGCTATCAAATGTTCTTGCACACTTGACGCAGGTCTACAGTTTTAATGCAATTTCCTCCTTTTTAAACGGATGCAAAATCCCCAGTCACTCTTTCCCTTTGCAGATGAATAGGTAGTTCATTTCTAGGTCTCTTAGTATTATCACGTTAATCTATGCATATAAGAGTCCAAAACTCCTGCACGTTTCACAGTTTCAAGGGGTAGCCAGGTTGCTATCAAGTTTGTTAGCTGCCCCAGCCCAAGCAAAATTCTACTTTCTGTCTCTGTCCCATTTTCCACATTATTTGAAGGACTTTTCCCTAAATGCTTGTGATGCTTATCCCAGGATTATCTTATATTTCAAATGATCCTCCTGACTGTGACTAATTTTGTCACAGTAATAGTATTTACCTGAATTGCTTTTCTCTGCTTTTTCTGACTGCCAGCTTCCTGGCTTAAATCAAATTTAACACTTTTTTCCAACCGCTTCAAGCACCGTGAAGCAGATGAGAATCCCTCTTCTCCACCCACTTGGCACAGTCCCACACTTACAGGATTGACTGTGGCAGGGTCCCATACTCCTTGCTTTCACAAGCTTTTCCTCTTCTCTTGCCAGTGCAAGCACTGTGATGAATATCACAGGCTCCTAAAACCAGGCTTCTCAAGACTCCCGCACTGAGCCCTACAGCCTGCCTCCAGCTACGTTTGCATGTTAAACTACACTGCAATCCCTCTGTCACTCCCTGGTCCAATACACCAAGGATCAGGCAGGCCTGATCCTGACCCACTCATCCCCGTGCAGAGGAGAGCTGGCCATGTTGCACAGTAACATGTAATGCTAATGTCACGGTCAAACACCCAAACAGGTCCCATCAGAGGACAAGCTCCCCAGCTGTTTCTCACTGGCTATGTGCTCGGCACTGCTGGGCGTATGTGCTGCTGCTCAATCAAGCCTTGCAAGAAGCATCCCTTGAACCTGATCTGGCTCCTCATGGATTGGGAAAGAATATGTTGCTGATGCTCAAATCCAGCTGAGCATTTATTAATTGGTCCAATAAGAGATTCCCCATATGGTCTATACATATGGACACATGAAGAACGCAGGGCTGCTCACATCCTCTTGTTCTGGGTGGGTCACTTCTCTCTCTTCTAGCAATACACTGAAGCTGCTCAGCATCGCAAGGATGTAAGCAATCTATCCTACCTTTGACGTTCAGCCTGAACAGATGTGAATAAGCGAACATTTTCAAAGAATGAAAAGGAAGTGGCTTTGATTTTCTAATCAGGCATCAATTGCCTAGTGTCACTAACACTGAATGTAAGCGTATTTTTTCAACCTTAAAGCATTCTTTCTTTTTCAAGCAGGCAGTTCTAGTCAATAGGTGAAAAAACAAGGAATGACAAATTTATACCAGGAACAAAATAAAAGACCATATCATGCATAGTCTGATAAAAATTCAAATTTTTTTTCCCTGTAAGTGGGATTTCAGATTTTGTGCCTGTATGAATTAGAATTTACTTTCTTACCCACAGAGCCCTTTCCACACAGGGTTAAATAACTAACAACATAATTTGTCTTTTCTTTGATCAAAGTTTAATCAAACAGTAACCATGGGGATGCAAAGATGTAAAGGCAGAAAAATCAAACACCATGCATAATACCTCTTAATAGAGGTTCAGCAACCATAAAAATAGACTGTCACTGTTTCTAGGTTCCTTGATCCAAACAGATGAAAACACGAGATTTTATCTGCATTGCTAATGTCACAAGATTGCAACTAGAAGAATACCTGGGTATGTGATGTTCTATAGAAATCATTATCTTTGACTAATTGCTGTGTTTTCCTGGAGGAGAGAAAGGCGCTTCCCATTTTTTCTTTTATCCCCCAGGTCTGTCAAAAATAAATACAATCCTGTATTAAGGACAGAGGTTTGAGTTACACACTGAGGGCCAAATCCTGAAGTCCTTATTCAAAGAAAAACATCTCCTTACTGCTTTAGGAGCTGAGACTAATAAGCTGGCCTCACTTTTGCCACACAAACACACGTAGAAACACAGAAATCTGCAAGCTTCGTACTGAAAACAGAACCGCAGACTCAGCAAACAAACAGCACATAATTATTTGCTCAATTACTCTCGGAGCATAACATCCTGTTACCCTTGAGCTGGCAAGGGAAGGACAGTGCTCGGTTCTGATTTTTTTAAATATTTTTTTCCACAGGTCTATAATATTGCCAGATCTTGGCAGATCACCATGGGGACAGCAAATATCACCTTCTCACTAAAAAGTATTAAAAAAAATGTTAAATTTGAGCATGGACAAAATAATGTATATTCCCCAGGTAATGCCTCAAAAACACCGTCAAACCACAATGGCTTGGAATTTTTCCAAAACTACTCAGTCTGAGCCAGGTATCTGGTGTGGAAAATTACAGTCCAAATGGTTAAGAATTGTTAGAAGAAATTGATAACAGCTTTTCCTGAAGGAAAGTGTTGGGCAACCTTACTGATAGGCAGTGCAACAAGTTCTGCATGAAATAATAATAAAAAAAGAATACCAAGTAAACAGGGCTTTTGTTTACATTGGTCCTATCTCCCGCTGAGATGATGAGTGGTAACTGCTTAATGACTTACTATAGCCACTCAAGTAATAAATCAGAATTGATGGCTTTCTCTTAGAGTAGGTTGTGAGATTTTGTTGGTTCCCACTGATGCAGCCCACCGTCTCTTACTTCACCCTCCTCCACCACAGCAGAGGGTACACTAAACATGCCACCGCATAGCTCAGTCTCATTAGCAGCTGTAGCCTGACAGCAATTTAGACCCTTGTTTTTTGAGGCGGGGGGCGAAGAGCTAGCAGAGTCAGGCAATTCAGTTTAATTGCATGAGGCGCGTGGCTGAGCTGCACCCTCCTGCCCCAACTCTCATCTTCCCTTGCTCCCACCCTGCACAGAAAGGGGCTGCTGCTCTGCGAAGATCTGACATGCATCACCCTCAGCCAGCTCTTTGCCTTTTATTCTGCTATTTATTAACTGATGCCCGCAGATAATTCCAGTGTACTCTGGCCTCATTACGAGAAGGCAGACTCTCAGTTCAGTAATCTCCCAAGATAAAAGAAAACAAAGAAAGAAGAGGAGAAAGTAATTTATGTACTTCAGGCACTACGCCAAGGCTCGAGATATGTGGGCTCCTTTTGCAGCTACCACAAAAGGCATCCACGGGCAGGAGGATGGCTAGCCTGCCTCAGTTAATGCCTTGGTAGTAGCACACATGTAGTTTTCTCTCTTCCCTTCCAAGCTGGGCACTGCCTTTTAGGTGTGCTTGGCCACTCCACTGCTACAAAGGGATATTGGTCTGATTTAGCACAGCTGTGACATCAACAATTACAAAGAGATAGGATTATTATTGATTTAAAAGCCAGGGTTTTACTTTTGCCTTTGTTTTCTCTTGCCCACCCTATAAGCCTCGAGCCCGTCCTCCCCTGGGCAGCTGGCCAGAGGGCCGGAGTGCAGAAGGCCAGAAGTGACCATCATCTTCTCCTTCTAACCTGGCCTCCGCCACTACTCCCATGGCAGGACCGTCTCCTCATAATTGCTAAGCTGAACTTGCAATTTCTCTGAGAGCTAAAACAGCCTTGGGGGAAGAAAAGAAGAAAGAAAAAAAATTATACCTTTTCCCAACCTAGGAGTATTAAAAATAAAAAACAAAAGTAGGGAAACTCTTCCTGGAAAAGCAGCAGCCTTTAACAATTAACCTTTTTCAGTTCAAATCCAGAACGATGACTTGTAAAAATAAAAACCCGGGAGCAGAGTGAGACCTGCCATGTTTCCAGAAGCTGAGCTCACAGCAGAAGCTAAAACCCAGGCCCCACAGCCCTGCTTGAGGCAGCTGAGACTGCCCCCGCTGCCCTGCAGTGTGCTTCCCTCCCACTTGTGCCTTCCTGACTTTGTAAGGCTCTCCTGTTAAGCATGAATAATGAACTGATCTGGGTTAAAAATAACTTTCTTTTTCCCCTCAGCTATTTTTTTTTAAACCAGATCATCCCCACAAATCCAGTCCACAAAGTAGCTCTGCAAATCATTCATCTAGCAGAAGGGCTGCTGCCCAAGTGCAAAGGCAGAGCAAGCAGTCCTGGGCTTAACACAGCATTTGATGGTGATCCTCTCTCAGGAAACTATTCCTGCATGCAAAAACCCAAAGGTTAGCTTTGTGGAAAAACTGTGGGGCACGTGGTCAGAGGAGAAACTGCTCTCCACTGCTTGTTGTTGCTTCTTTATCAAGGCCATTACTCCCAAGTATCCTTGTCTTCATCTAATTCTGCATCTAAAGTAAAAGCTAGACTCCACGCATGTGTTCAAACCCTCCTTGCATCCACATTACATGAATACAGCTGCAGCTTTTGGGGAACGCCTGGTCCCACAGCCACCCTTAGGAAGGACTCAAGCCCATACCTTCCTGCATGGCACTGCCCAGCAGATGGGCTGGCCATATTTCCCTGTCCAAGCTACTCATCTGCATCCCACCTGCACTTCCACATGTTGTAAGGCCTTCCCTAGGAAGGCAGAGGGAATTTATTGGCAACCAGAGCCCTGCCTGCCCAGTGTGCCTGTGCCAAGCGTAGAAATCTGCGGAGCGGAGCTGGGGGATGTGATAAGCATGAGCCTGCTCTCTGGCTCCGGCAATCATTACAAATGTGGCTTCCTCATCTTTTCATGCTTATTAATTCCCAGTACCACCTCCTGCTTCCCTCTCGCAGTTTATGAAAGCTTGCAACCATTTTTCACTAATGTCAGGGCTCATATTCTATAACTATCCTTTGGTTTTATCTGCAGGCAATTATTAAACCTCCTCTTTCTTATCTCTCCTTTCCTCCACTGCTAAATATGTCACCCATCCCAATATCTGCTCTACCATCCTGGCTTACTACCTCGCTCCTTCCTTTCAGTCATGTATCAGCATTATCTGCTCTATGCAGCAAAACTAGGGGAGATCCAGACTATGGGGCGCTTTTTTTTTTTTTTTTTTTTTTGCTATTTGCCATTTTCACCTTGAGTACTTTGGTACTTTGCTAAGTCTACTTGCAGTAAATCAAACCCTTTCCCACTCTATAAGCATCTCTGCTGGAATAGTCTCTGGGACTGATGGATTCCCTATTGCTTCTCAGAGCCTGTACAAAAGTACTTCGTTATCCAACGTGAGGCCAATTTAAATATTTCCTGCCATACAAATATCTGTCACACTTCAAAGGTGTGTTGTAGACCTTCATCCAAAAGTGGCTGTGCTGGCAACCCATAACTGATACTGCTTCTGCTAATTTTACAGGAGAGGTTGCTTTGTAATATGTACCATTTCTGGCCAGAAAGAATATCCAACAATTAGCACCTGGTACAATTGCTTATTCTTCCCTACAACAGCACTGCTTCTTCAAAAATCCTATTTTCCTTTTCCATCCACACCCACTCTGTATTTTCCTGAGGTGAGGCAGAATGCAGGACTTCCATCTCAGTTTTAGAAATGTCCCACTATTTTTTTTTAACTCTTTACTCCTATGCCATAAAACACCAGGCAGCAACATTTATCCTGGAAGTCATTAAGCTGTTATTCTTAAATACAGAGCAAATGCACTGACTATGCTGTAGGGTAATTGCTTACACCAAAATAGTCTTTCATGTACATTCATTGTTAGAAATGTATTGACCTCTGCTTCCAGTACTCACTCCTAAGACACACAAGGTGAGCATAGTTTAGTAAGCTCTACCCAGCCTCCAAGTTTTGCAAATGAATAAATTTAGGAACAAGATATTGATTCATTTCAGCTGGGATTCACGGTGGCTTTATTGCACCCACAGCTCCTTAAGCTGCTATCACTCTTTGGAGTACCTGCAATCGGTGCAGCCCTTTTCATAAATTCCACAGATGAAATTATGCTCTGCTTTTACAATTTATCCAAGTGCTTTTTGCCAGGCTTTTGCGGCGCATGCACCACAGACCTAGATTTGAGGAATTCAGAAATGAGTTCATCAGTACGTCACTGTACTAAATACAGATCAGCATTTTTCTTTTAAATGTTCTTTGCATCCAGCATGTTTGGATGCAATTTCTACCTAATTACCATTACCTCTAAATACCTTTGGACAAGTTACCCTAACAGGAAGGCTGCTTTAGCTTTGCTTTTTGCTGTGATGTTGTAAAAACCTGCTCATTTACCTTAAGCTTGACCTAGGGCATTTTCGTTGTCCACTGCCTACCGTACTGTGAATCCTCACATTAATGACATATAGGCATACTGTCCCTTTTTATACACATATGGTCCCAGGGAGTAATGCTGTACCTTTTTAGCCGAGAAACACTTTTCTGCCAAGCATCTCTGTTTTTGCATCTTGGCTGGGTGGCAAACAGGGTCACCCCAACCCTGGGCCAGCTGCTCTACACTGCAGCTCTTCCTAAAAGTGCTACCAAAACTCCTAAGTGCTAAGCTCTAACTCCTAAGTAACATGGCTTCACCCATTCTTCTGGAGCCCGTAGAATATCCTGACCCATATTGGGCCCCACCACCACCTTTTTTTTATTTTAAGGCATCTTGCCAAGGCCTTCATGAAGTCAGTGATGTTCCAGTGTTGGAGCCTTCAGTGGGTGGCTTCAGCCAGAGCTGTCTCCCCACCTCCTGCTAGCAACAGCTCCTTTTTCTACACAGGACACTTAATTCTCTGTCAATTTCAAGCATTTTAGACCAAACTCCAAATGTTATCTTCATTCCAAAAAAAAAAAAAATATCACCAGGCTACTAGCAGGCGGTTTGGTAAGCTTGTCAGAACTAATTCCTGTTTCATGTTGTTTGTGACACTAATCTTAGGTTGCTCTGTTAAAAGCTGTAGCAGGCACATAAAAAAGAGTACATCTTTATACTTCATTCCCCTCCAGACTCACTGTTCCTGAAGAAGACATGTCTTTAGCATGAGAAATCTACTTTTTCCAGTCCATGACCAGCTAGCAGCTCTTTCTCTGACTGCATCTTCCATAGCAGGGGTTTCTTCCATCTGCATGCCAGGTCCACTCTCACGGCATTTAATCAATCAGCGACAATCACACCACATTCAATCAATAGATATCTGCCTCTCTCTAACCCCAGATATTGATCGTTCCCACCTCACCTTCTATCCTTCCAGCTTCTCCCGCTGCAATACAAGCCCTGCCTACATTACATATGTATTTTCTTATCCTCTTCACACTCCTTGTCGTCTTGTTGACAATTTCATAAGTGTTTGTATAAGATGCTACAAAGAATTTGACAGGTGTTTTGCTTGCATTAAAAAGAAAGTATTTCTGGTAAGCAATATTATTATTACATTATGCCTAGTGGGATAGTCATAAACATTTCAACCTTTTAAGCAATGCTTTTTCTTTTTTTTTTTTTTTAATCATCTTTTTTACTCAATAAAAGCAGGCAGAGTAAAGCCCTCAGTTTCTATACTGACTGCATCCCACATGGAAGCAAAAGTTGGGCTGAGCTTTTCCTTGTATAGACTATGTTTTGTGTGCAGATTATGGCATGGGGTGCATCCCCCAAACCACTATCAGAAGAGACTGAAGTAACCCCCTCACAAGTTCCCATAGTGAGGTATCCAATCTTTCCTTCTATCTTTTCCATGCAGATACACTATACATTCAAGAAGCTTGCTGTAGGCCCAGTTGCTACCTACCCATCAATATATTTGTTGCCAAACAGAAAAAAGCAGGATTCTGAAATCATTACCACTATGATGGCAAGACAAAGTCCTGTGCTGAGCAGGAGGCTCTGCTGACCCCACCACTGGGCAAAAGGCTCTTGTTCCAGCAGGAACAGGTACAACCTCCTCATTGAAACTAAACAACACAGATCACAACTGAAGAATTCAAAACTATGTCCACCAAAGTAATCTTTTTTTTTTCAATTTCAAATAGGATGTACTTGCTTTTCTAGATGCTCAGCAGGTTGCGCTCTCTGTATTGTTTAAGGCCATATTAATTGTTAGCAAAAATTCAGGTGCAAACACTCAGGCCCCTTTGACCAAAGAAGGCCTGCAGAAACCTCTGCTTTTATAAACTTCTAGCTTGTTATCAAGGAAAAAAAGCTGGAGGATCCAGGTTTAGGCATCACCTTATACAAAAAGCTCTTTAATGGGAATTGGCTGTGTTGTTGAAGTCAACATGTGATGTAGAATGAACTTTTCAAAAGGTCTCAGCAGCAGCCTAACTCCGCTTCCCCAACCTGCCAGCTTTAACTTCAAAAGAACTGATGACAATCAATCCCAAACACTTGGAAGATTTCTTCTATAGGATTTCTAGCTAAACTGTTTAATACAAAATGTTGTATCGTCTTTTAGGAACCATAAGGAACAAGCATCTTTTGATAAATAATTGCATAAACGGTGACACAAAGTTCCATATTTATTATGTTAGCAGTTTCTCAGTTAAACATCTCCATTTACACCTAAAAATGTTTCCTTTGGCTGCCAGCATAACAAACGCAGTCTGTGATGCAAGAGCAAAGCTGGCTTTTGGTGATTCTCATGTCGACAGAATAAAAATTTAGCAGATCAGACTCTGCCTCCAGATGAACTTGTGCACGAGGGAGCTTACTTTCGTCCTGTAATTGGCTGTTAATTAGCTACGCTATACTAAGCAAAGCATAAGGCAGAAAAAAAATCTTACACGACTTTTGTAATTAATGAAAAAGTATATTTAAGTCCACAGCTTGAATTAAAACACACACAGGAGAAGGAAAATCTTTCTTTGACAAATTCCAGACTATTATGATAAGTATCTGTTTTTAATGAGCTGAACCAAAGCAGTTGAATGGTTAAGATCTGGATTTACATTTTGGGGCATAGATCCACCATTATTTATAATCTTTGGTAGTATCTAAATGATTTAAAAATATTTTTGCTGCTGTTATATAGTGCTCATAACAGCAAGGAAGAGCCTGAAATTATTTCAAAATAGCACGCTGCACCCAAGTCAGAATGTTTTACAAAATAAAACAACTTCAGAGAACATGGCATGCATCTCCAGCACAGTAGCACAGGATGGTTATGGGCTCTGAACAGTACCTTCGCTGTGGCTTGAGTAGCTTGTCATTTCTGCTTTCTACTGCAGGTCTCAAATGAGAACACTCAGTGAAATATGATTTTTTTTTTTTATCATCTAAAATAGAGAAAGGGAAGAAGGACACTGATGAAATCTGTTCTGGAGTTTATGATAGACAACACGCTAGAAAAGTACCTGCAAAGTATAGAGAGGCAAAAATAGAGCAAGAATCAAAGAAAACAGGTAAGACAGAGAAGGAAGCAGAGTGGAGGGTCAATACCCCTTAAAAAAAAAAAGGCATTCATATTTTTTTAGTATATAAATATGTTCAACTCGCAACCATGATTTAGTTGTTGTTCCATTGTAAAACAGGAGCATTGTGGTTTCTGTTAGGGTCTTCATACCACAAGCAAGGAGCCTGATTTGTTTATAAGTGCCAGCTTAGCAGATGTAAGCTGAATATGCTGTATCATTTCGCACGTCTTGTTCCCCACTAGTGAGGTTCTCTCTCCCATTACTGAGATGCACTCTAGCCAGCTTGAGTGTGGTTGCACAGAGGCACAAGGTCAAACAGGCTGCTGCTGCCAAAGCAGCGTAGAGCCCACCCCTCCAGCACAAATTTAGCTCAAGTCTAGCCCATTATTTTAGGAGGTAGAATAAAATCTTTAGAGAGGGTTATTTTTGAGGAGAAAATTCTGATTAATATAATAGCTAGGTAGCATATGTGTGAGACCAAAAATAAAGCCCCGCTAAAATAAGCATCCTAAATGTGTCATCTACATTGAAGTCAAGGTAAGGAATATATGGCAACTGGCCCACAGGATGAGAACATGTTATTGCAAGGCATTGTGGCTTCTCTTGCTGTGGTGGTTTATAAGAACTGTGTAAACAAACACCAAGAGAAAATAGCTAAAGGTCCTTGATTTGGAGATTTCAGTACTTTACCAAAGACTCTGCAGGTGCCAAAGAGTTTTTACACTGCCTTTCAACTACATAAATAAGATCTATTTTTCCTAGGATTATGTTTCCTGTGTGAGAAGGAAACTCAAATTCAAAACGATTACTTCAGACGAGAGTGCTCTGGCTTTCTTGTTCATAAATGCATTAAAAATGTCACACTTTGAGAAAAGGAAAAAAAAAGGCAATTTGAAGTCTGGAAGTACTTCCCCAGCTATCTTCAAGGACATCAGTGGGCCAAGTGGATTTCAGCATATGTATTTTGAAATGCTGAAATGCTGAAATGCCATTTGCCTTTGTGACCTGGACTCTCAGAGATCCTATACTTACCTTTAAGGATTTTAGGGAACTGTCTAGTGTGCGAAGAGATAATAGATGAGATATTTAGTTTATTTGCTGGGTGTACTGTTATTCAAGCTAATAGAAGCTTTGTATAGCCCACATTTAAAAAAAAAAATCTCAGTGGAAAGTAATTTCAACAACACAAAAGTTTCCATTTGTTTGTAAACATGAGAACCCCTCGCCAACACAATACACCAAAATACTGTATTGATTTCCGCAAATCTTTCATATGGGCTTAGATCTTCAGAATATCAATTACTGCACCTATTGCTCCTTTCTTCATTGCTGTCTTCAGAGTGCTTTGCTCCAGGGTGGTGTTAAGGATTTAGCTGGCACGCTTACATGATATATAATACCATGGTTTAGCTGTTATATATGTGACTTCGAGTTAACTTGCCCAAGGGGAAGGTTTAGCAAAGATCTCTCTTACCACAGGGCTTTGATGCCTGATAGAAGTCAGACCCAATCCAGTGTTTTTCCTTTATGAACATTTTACATTGCCCACCCCTTCCAGCACTAGCAAAGCTCAGTGTCCTTGCTTTCATCTCTGGCTCCACAGCCTCCTGGCCCCTGGCAGCAGCACAGCTGCATGGCTGGCTCCTGGCTGCCGGGAAGACCTGGGATTTATTCCCAGACAGGAAAACCCATGTAGTGACTGGAGAATTAATTATTTCCTTTTATTCTAACTTGAAGAGAAAATTATGGCTTTCAATCATGTAAGTTGGTCATTTCTACCTGCATCGTATCTCTGCCTGCCTTGTATTTACCACTGGTCAATGCACCTCAAACTTCTGCTAATAGGATTGCAGAGATTGATCCTCAAAGTCCCTGGGAAGTTTCAAGCACTCTTGCTTATAAAAAGCCTTGTCATTTTAAAAAACTGTTTTGTGCTTCAGTGAAGTCATACTGAAGGCCACAATCTTCTGTCTCAGCTGCTTAAGCTGAATTACTCCTCTGGCTTTAAATGAGCTCACTTGGTATCAGCGGCATACAGCTGATGCAGCCAGACTTCCTGCCCCTTCATCGTAGCCAAGTGCCAGGCTGCTAGAGAAGCCAGGACTGCGCCAGGCTGCTATTTTAAACCTCAGCCACCTACTTCACAGCTAGATTCTAAAACCCTCGTGAAGAAGCCAAGCATCACTGCACTAACCCTATGTGAGATAAGGACTTCCCCGTTCCTATGAGAGAAAAATGTTTTTCTGTTGCCCGCCCTGTCCTGCCCCCAATTGTAATTCCCATCTCTTGTCCTGTATTGTTTTGTGCTTGTTTATACTAAATAAGCCAGATGCATTTATTTCCTTACAGATTGGTGAAACCCTATGACAGTCTCCTTGTCTTCCTGTCTTTTGCATCCTTCATTTTCTCACTGAAGCTTGTGCTAGAAGTAAAACATTATAGTACCGTGTACCACCACAGCCACTTTCTCCTGCTCCAAAATCTGCAGGTGTTACTCATGCCCGAAGCCACAGAAAGGAGCCAGCAGCCGTGTCACTGGCCGTTGGCGTGGCCAGCTGTGCCGTGTCTCCAAGTAACCTGTTAATATTCACAAAAAGAAGAAATTAGAGGGCAGCTGCTTATGCTTCCCCACACTAAGCGCTGCTGGCGTGTCTTCGCAAAAGCATTACAACCCAGAAAAATAAATTCAAAACATGTTAATTCTCTCTGGCTTAAAAAAAAATAAACCCAAAATTAACCGGTAGGTTTATTTTCCCTCTGATTTTTGTTATCTCCAGCCAGTTGATATTTTTTCCCAAATTAACATATTGCTCATGTTTTTAGATTAATTTAAAACTCTGATCTTCTTAATACTGAAATTTCACATCTGCTAAAAATTATGAGAGCAGCTTTAACCCTGCACATAATTTTAATTCTGTATTAAAAAAAAAAAATCTGAGCTAATGAGTATGCGATCCCTGCTGTTATGAATGAAAACCCACACAATTATTTGGGACATAAATAACCAGTCTTGTTATTTTCAACACAGCAGAAAAGTGACAACAATCTAGGGACAACTCCAAGGGCCGTGATACTGGGGCTTTTGCACCCCAGGACCTTTTTCCCTTCTGCTGGCTGCTTCTAAGTGTCTTCCAAGCTTTGGACCCAACAAAGCATCTAAGCATAGGGGTAGCTTTTCACGTGAAGCAGCACATGCAGTGCCATGCTGGTAGCTATGCTGAGGCATGACAATCGTGTGTTGCTTCTTCAGCTCAGCCCTGTTGGGCAGCAGGCCACTGCCTTTGGGTTGGATGCCTGCTTCGGTAATAACAAGCTCAGTCCATTGCAGTCTGCCAGCGAATCTCCCGATCCAAGTCTTTACATGTTCTTCTCGCACAACACCAATGTTTATCCCACTTAGTTGCTATTCTTCTCCAGTTGGCAACTTCCTTCAAGAGGCCCACATGTTCTCCTAGATTTCCACCATAACGTGGAGACCTGAGGAAGCTGCTTCTCTCACTGCTCATCGGTGCATATGTCAGGGCATACCCGGCTCTCTGCCTAACCATATTTCATCTAGATGGTGCCAGGCTAGCACTTTTCACCAACAGTAGTGCTAATTTGATGAGGAATGTGCTTGTCCGGGGATGAGCCACTACTTAGTGGTTACTGGTAATCCTGATACTTTTGGAGGCCGTTGGCCTGTTTCAATCACATTTGAAAAGGAGAGGAAATCGTTTCAGACCTATCTGGAGTCCTACAAGTTTTGGGGAAAAACAGAGAGCTAGAGAGAGACACTGCAGATCACAGCACACTTGGTCTCTCCTGTGGGAGGCATTTTACAATGGGCTTTCCGTGCAGAAAAAGGAATTAAGGGACAAAAGGCACAAACAACGTGGCAAAGCAGGCTTCATTAGCTCTGCCGCTCAGAGAACAACTTGCATTCGACTCTGGGCAATTATCCGGCCAATAATGACATCTTTAACTCAGCGTAAAGTTTTAGATGAAGAGGGGGATGTTTAGAGGCTGTTCAGTTACATGCTGTCCTACACATATAATCATGCTCTACAATAATTTAGTGTATTGGGCAATTTTTATTTTGCTGTTACATAAAAGGATCCAATAGATAGCTTAGGTAAGGAAATCAACTGTGAAAGTGAGGAAGATAATTGTCTTCCAAAGCCACTGAAAGAGAAAAGTACTGTAGTTTAAACAGCTCATATTGACCAGATAAGTTAGTATTTTATTTTCTCCTGTTTTTTCCTGTCAAGAGTACTCACAGAATATGCCATAAAGTTCTAATTCTCCCAGCTTTCCTATTTTTAGGCCTCAACACTATTTTGTTTGTTTGCTTGTTCTTAAATTTGATGGACATAATTAAGGAGGCCATTAAAAGACTTTATTGCTTTTGGCTGGTTTCATCCTTAGGCTTGTGTTGGTAGAAAGAAAAACTGATACTTGTTAAAAGCTAATGAAGGCTTCAGTTATTTCCAAAAATACGATAAAAAAAACCTAGAGAATGTTCTAAGTTTAATCTTTCCTTTTGTGGTTGTTGTTAGAGGTCACTGGAAGTTTGTAAGAGTGCTACCACATGAACTGACAGGCTGTTCTGCACTGTGGTCCTCAGCTTGCTATGGGATACACACTCCTCTGTCAATTCCCCTAACACAAAACAGAGGAAAGCCAGGTGCAGTGAAGAGCAACATCCATGCATGAGCATTGGCAGACATATTGTTTACAATGAATTTGTGTGTTGAATCTATATGGAGCCTGTCCAAATGCCCTGAAGCAAGAAATGTCATTTATATTCATATCCCAGAAACGAGGAGAAAATTATTCCAAAATAATTACAGGCTGCTGAGCGTGGAAGAACACCAGGCTTTCAGATGAAATCTGCATTGCTGTGCGTAGACACAAGACAGGTATTGTTCCTCTTTGGAAAGCCACTTATTTCTACATGGATGCTGTTTGTCATCAATATCCTCAGGTTTCAGGATGCTGCACTCCCATAGCATAACAATATTTTCCCGTAGGATAAGCAATTGCAATGAGACACTGTGGGGCACAGGAGGAAGGAGAACAATCGGTACGCTATTGGCTTTTTCTCACTGCATCCCTTAGCAATGGACTTTGTCCTTAGCGTCTGTTCTGGACCATCAGGTGGTTTTTCTGGCTGGTACATCAACCAGTTCTCCCCAGCTGCCTGCGGCTGTGGCACAGTGTCCCTGAGAGACCTGATGCAGAGCTAGGTCAGGCCTCAGCAAGCCTGCTGCTCTCTCAACCTTCCTCTGGTCTCAACAGAGATCTCCGTACATGTTCTTCAAAGATTAACACACCAGATCTGTTCTTTTGGCTTAAATCTTTTATGATTTGCATTATACATGTCTTTCTCTCCTCTGAGTTATGCTGTTTGCCTGCAGAGTCCTGAATAACTGTGAGTAAGCGCTATTCTGCTGATAGGGTCAAGTGTATTACATTTAAAACCTACAAATATACACACCTTACCACTGTAAAGGGTCCAGGATCACCTTAATTTATACCAGGGAAGGGCACAGGCTGAGACAGACAGAAGCAAATCTCCAGCTGCACAGAAAAGTGAAGTCTTTGCATGCCAATATGAAATTGTCCAAATAACACCTTACTCAGCTGAGAGTTGAAGTCTTGGGCTTTGGCTGTCTCACAGAGCAAACGCAGAGAGAAGGCCACTGAGATCAGTCCTACCCTGCCTGGCACCTTCGGAGGTGCACAGAGGGCTATGGACCATGTATATGATTCCCTGGAATTCAGGCTGGTCTTCTAAATCAGTGGGACACAGCAGGACAGGCCTACCTGTGTGTGCAAGATTAGGACAAACAGGGACTTGATTTGTTTGAGTGATGTTACCATCTTCTGTTAAATCCATTTTTCAAACCCTGCCAAACTCTCTCTGCTGTTCCTGCCACTTCTAATTCCCCTTTCGCTGCTTTGGAGGAACACCCAAGGTAATCCATATGCCAGAAGCAAGCCACATTAGCGTGGGTATCTCTGGAGGGTACAGATTACCCTCAGAGCCAAGAAACTGTAATTGATAGGATTTAGGAGACTTGCTCATTTCAGTCATTTAACGCAAATGCACAGCAAACCCTATTCAGCAATCCACAAAACCAAGCTCTAGAAAACAAATAAGCAGTAACGTGAAAATGCAATTGTTTGATTTTGCAATCAAGACTTTGCTATAGACTATATATGCAAAGCAATTTGAAAGACTTGTTCTCTAATTACTCAGTCATTTCCCGCATTGCCATGTGCCGATGAGATTAAAGACTGATTTTGTTCTTTTCTGGGGTGTCTCAATAATATTATCCTCTCTCTTATCCTTCCTTCCAGAGTGTAGGTGCTGACCTGCAGGTGTGAAAAGCCTGGGAAAGCAAAGACACCTTCTCTTCTTCCAAACATGCTGCTTCAGTAAGTGGCAATACGCAGCAGAGAGAAAAGGGGACGAGAGACGCAATGGAAGAGACGTGGGCAGTGGGAGCAGTAGGGGAAATGGAGATATCAGAGAACAAGGCAGGAGGGAGCAGGAAGGAGAGCCTGTTTCAGCAGTCATCCTTCCCTGAACTATCCTAAATGCGGGGATTCCTGGTGAAAATTTAAAAAAGAATTGGAACAATTTAGCCTGGATGTTGAAGAAGCAACGATCATCATAGCTCAGTCTTGGTCTGGCAGAACCAGCCGTAACTGCCTCTACACGCAGTGGGAAACACACAGCTTCATGTCACCCTGGCTGCAGGGACTGAAGGAAGGGGAAATCTGAGGATGGAGGAGGATAATTCAGTGACTGGGGCTAGCACAGAGACAATTCTCTCATCAGCCCAGTATTAGCCTCCCAAATTTCCTAGACCGTTGCTGATTTCAAAGCACTTGGCCACATCTTGAAATACAGCATTATATAGACAAAAGCAAGGAAATACCTAAGCACTTTTTGCATACAATTGGCTTTTCAAAAATGTTTTCTCACCACTTCTGAGGCTCAGCTACTGAGCACATTGAGAGAAGAAAAAATGCACCTGTGAAACCTTGCATATGACAGGAAAGAAGCAGTTGCTGGTTTTATTGTATTGTCCAGTTCCTCTGATTCCCTCCGCCTTCCCTTCCCCCAGGACAAAGTGGAAGAGAATAATCAAACTGGGGCAAGAGGGTCATATAAGCAGTGTCTGAAGTCAGCACCAATCCAAGGTACAGTCTGCTCTGTGTGTAAAGATACACAACATGTCTGGCTGAAACAACTAACTGAGCAGAACTGTCCCCCAGAGTTTTTAATACTAATGAAAAGATTTCCATTAATCTCAACTATAAGTTGCAGAGAGATGGAGCCAGCTGGGCTCCACACTGCAGCACCTTTGTTTTGCTACACGCCAACTCAACAAGTGTCATCTGCCATCCATAAAATAGGCTTGTTATTGGTTTTTATGCATCATGATCTGTATTCTTGCAGGCTTAAGAGCAGATTCGGGGCCATGCTGGCCCATAGTCTCAACAGTGGATGCACAGCACAAGGCAGTGGGAAGAAATCATGACTAAAGGACATTTCTGTATTCCCTTGAGCCCTGCCAGTTCTCTTGGCATTGAATGCCAAAATGATACCATTCCACAGGCCAGAGATTGTGGGGGCTGTTAAACTGGTCGTTGCTTATTTTTGCGAAGAGAAGTCAAGCCACTGGCACTGTCATTAGTCCAGGATGTGTGCTCTGTGGGAACTGCTAGATACCATGCTCCCAATTAATCATTTTCTTTCTACAGGGGTACCAAGCTGGTAAATCAGGCCCCAAAGGGAGCAAAATATCAAAATTTTCCAGGTTTGTCTTTCATCTAATCTTTCCCATAAATGCAGCCTCTCTGTCGAGTCCTTCATTCCCTATTCCCTACTCTTCCAGCCTCCCCTGACTCCAGGCCTTTGCCCCTCTGGCTTATTTTAAACCTCACTGATGCAGAATATCTGTCAGAAGGAGGGATGTTTGCCTGGGGAAAAGAGCCAAAGAGGACATTTCTATCTTTTTCACAGGGACTGATGAGTAGAAGGGAGAGTTCACAGCAGCTCCTCCAGCAACGGTCCTTTCTTCTGCCTCTCAGTAAAACAGGCATTAAGAAATAAACATCATAATTTGGATCCCTTGCCTATCTAAATCTTCTTCCTAATATTTCAAAACTTTGTCTTACAGACAACAGAGTCAACAACAGCCTATTATTGCACCCATTGAGCAAGAACCACCCCTGGTAAATTTTTACTCTTCTGTGTTTTTCTATATTTTCTGGGTAGATAAATAAGAGCAGAAGTTTCTTGAGATCAAGAAAGAAACAGGGCACCAACGTACAACAAAACTGCTGTTTTCTTCAAACTGCTTTCTGTGGAAAAAAGCAACTGGCTACTGGAGCTACTTCTAAGCAACCAGAATGTCATGAGATTCAGAAATGCATGTCTGGGGAAAATATGCATCCCAAGTGCAGCTGAGTAGGAGATGTCCAGATGTCATTCTTTTTCCATTCCCAGGAAGGGGAAAAGGTTTCCTACAAAAACATATTTTTTCCCCTGTCTCAGGAAAAGCTGCATTAATAAATAAGCATCACACTATGAATCTCTGCCCTGGCTCCATCTGTTAAGCCACTACAAGACTCCAGAGAGAGTCTTCACACAAATAGCACTAAATATAAATTTCAGGCTGCTCTTCATTTCTTTCTCAGAACAACGAAATCAGGAAGAACAGCAGAGTCCATGCTCCCAGGGTGAAAGATGTACCCTGAATGGTTGTATTTGCCTAGGCTCCTTCACTGGTAGCTGCTAGTGTACAAACGGACCTTACTGAGCACTGGTCAGATTTTTTACTGATCAGGTCATGTTTTTTCCAGTAATGGGTGAACCACCAAGGAAATACCAGGCGGTTTCTGCTTGTCCCAGAGGAGCAAAGAGGTTATCTTGAAGCACGGTCTCCCTGTGGAATGCGGTTAACAACTTGCAGGACAGATAGCATGGAAGAGAACCAAGGCTGATAAAGCCTCTCCAGGGAAATTTCTCTCCAAACACTCTCCCAGCTACGTTTCTGTAGCACTGTCCTGATGCACTAAGGTTTTACATAGTTAGGTGTAGACGTTGCAGTTACAGGACAGGAGGGTGATGAGGGATAATAAGCGGATACCAGCACACTGGACTTCTTTGGAGGTGAAACCGTCAGCTGCAACTGGAGGATAAACTTGGGTGAACTTGGCCTTAGAGAGTAAATTATGCCTTGGCAAGGCTGTAGGTTGCTATTTCAAGAGCAGGAAGGGACGGTTTTTAGAATAAAGTTCACCACATAAATGAGTTATGGGTAACATTTTAATTGATTATGTAAAGTAACCCACAAATACAAGCTGACAGCAGGAGCACAGCCCTCTGGGATCAATGCCAAGGACTCCCTCTGAGATCAATACCTCCTTGACATCCCAGCCCTTCATTATATTAACAATACCTGCTTTCTTTAAATCCTTAATTTCCATAATTTTTCTACTCTTTTTTGTTAATAAAAATCCTTGCTAGTTCATGTTAGTTTCAGCTGACTTTCCAAGTGTCCCTTTTTCTCCTGAGTTTTCTAACTTTTCTGCATCCTCACCTCTATGGTCCACTTTCTCTCTATACATCAGCCTTCTGAAACTTTGCTAACATTCATTCATGTTTCTTCATAACTGTCCAACAAGCTCTCATAATAATTTCAGGATTTTGGAACTTCCAAATCCTTTCCAGTGATTCAAGATCTGTGCTTTCCATACATTTCTTCAAGTTTCTTTCTAAGCCTTCAGCTTTGTGCATGAGAATGACCAGCTGCATTATAATGTCATTTCAATAGAAAAAGCTCACTAAATTCCCGTGCACAGTAGCTACTCTGATCACGTATGGGGTAGCTCTAACCAAACAGAATTTCCTAGCAAATCTACGTCTCTGTGGAGACATGGACTCCTTAGGCTATCAACTCCTTTAGCTATCTGCTCATTAACTTGTCACATCTGACCGGAGAGGAAGGAGCACTCTGTTCTGCTGACCCACAGCTTCCAGAGTAGCAATAGCAAAACGTCAACAGCTGAACATTGTGGGAATTGTAACCAAGGACTCAGTGTCTCCTGCTTGTGTTACTTGTTCGACTGCTAAATAAAACCCCGGCCAGTCATGTCAGTGGGCTTGTGCCACACACTGGACGTGCTCTATACCACAGGTTACCTCATTCCTGCCTTCTTCAACCTCTGCAGCCCAGGCATCACCCTGCCTCCACCACCTGCCTTGGCTGCAATGCGCAGTCCAAAGACTCTTCAGCCAAGGAAAATCACTTGCCACCAATGCACCCTCCAGCACCTTAAAGCAGCATCTCCAGGCGCCACTTCTCTGTGAACACAAGGCATCCAGGGCTTCCCAAAGTCCATCGTGCGTTCCTGCCTGTGTCTGTGGAGGACATAGACGTGTATGACACAGCCTGGAAAACACCTCTACGGTGTCTGCAAATATGCAGACTATCCAGCACTGCCACAGGCATGGTGATGAGTGCTGTCCTCTTGAGCCCACGTTCCTCCTGAGCAGAGTGGACCCCTGAGAACTCTTTTTCCCTCCATCAGTTCACATTTACTGTTTTGCCTTGTTCCTGCATCTTGTGGTTTATGAACCCAAACACTTTCCTCCCTCCCCATCCCCATGCTGGGCTTCTCTACATCCTGCTTGTAACCTTGGTACTAAGTAAAGTGCTGTATAATACGCAGGAATTTGTTTTTCATGTACTGGCCTGGCACACAATGCTCTTAACAGCTATTTTTATGCTTCTCAACTGGATGTCTTGCCATTCGCATTCTGAATGGCTTTTAAGTCTTTTTCTATGTCCTCCCACTGAGAACTATTAATGTCCATCAATAACCACTGCTCCTGGGCCCTCGCTTGCTGCTTCTCCTCCCACCAGTCCCTCCAGTCCACAGAGGCCCTGGGCTGACATCCTCCCCAGCATTCCAAATCTTTCTTTCCCTCCGTTTTGTAACATTTTCCCTTTTGGGATGCCAAATTCCCTCCCTGCCCCCAATACCATCTCATCTACTGATTACTTAAAACTCATGCATCACTTCTGTCACCATTTCCATATAAAAGTGTACACAGTTTTTGTGACAAAGCTGTCATGGCAACTTGAAGTTTGTCAGATTTTCACTTTATACATAATCTGCGAAACATTATTAAACATGTTCTGATGCTCCCAATTACTTGCAAATTATTCCATTGCCAGATCCCACTGCTATATTCAGTCAACATTTGTCATCCTGAAGAAAACTTCCAGATTAAGTTGCTGTTGCTTCAGGGCATTGAGGAGGGAGGGTGCTCTTCTGTCATGCCTGGAGCAGACTTAGAGGAGATCAAAGTCTCTAATACTTTTCTGGCTCAGCTGGTGGATGGACTTAAGAGCTGCAGTAGGATGGGCTGCTAGGGAACACAGTTACTTCTGCATGCATCTACTGACCCTTAAAAACATGATACAATAGCTGTTGCCATCCCTTTTCGAGCACATTCTGTGTTAACACTCACATTTTGGTCAACTAGCATCAAATAAATGTATGCTGATAGATCTAGACATAAGTTAGTTAGTCCATAATATTACGCTGAAACTCTAGTAGGTACTAACAATCCTGCGCTCCCCTGCTTGCAGTCCACAGAAATGCTATGTGAGCCTGGCAGAACCAGACATTTCATACACAGCTGTGCTGCTGTAAAGACATTTCATTCACTAATTTCATTTCCCATTTCATTTGACTTACAAACACCTATTCTGAGTCTGTCTCAGCCTCCGATTTGTGGCAGATGGATTCTCCTTATTTTTTATTAGTCAGTGAGGCTTAGGTGTGAGGAGACCATTTTATTTCCTTTCTGATCTTAACTTTAAGTGTAATTACATGCAAGTATTTTTCCATCTGTTACCTGATTTTCTCCTTCATAGGCTTCAGACATTACTGGAACTACTTCATCTCACAGAAAATTCTTGCTCCAAGAAAGAATACAAACACTGCTAAGGCTTTTCCCTGTGAAAATCTTTAATTAGGTAAAATGTATTGACTGATTTCTAATTTTTAAATTCCCAAGAAACTTTTTTTACTATGCAAAGCCTATATTAATAAATTAATAATTAATGGATCAGTAATCAACAATTAAAATAACAAAATGCTTAATAAATAATTTAATAAAGTAATACATCAACGTGCTTTTCCCCCTCTATATGCAGAGTGACTTCTGGTTTATTCCTTTCTTTGATGACAAATTACATTTGCTCCGCCTTCTCTGAATAGCTTTAGCCATTAGATTTTATATTTGATCCCACTGGGACATCCTGGGATAAAAAGCTCGTGAGAAGGTTTAAAAACTGTGTATTTGTCCCTGTTTCTGGAGTGAAAGCAGGCGGAATCACATACATTGCCTTTCCACAGACATTCATTCTCCACCAAGCTCAGCAGCATCCTGAGGTCCTTCTTTGGCATTACTGAGGAGGACAGTTTTCTCCATCATTTCACAGGAGCTGCTACTATTTTGGAGTATCTGCAGGATGGCTACTGTGATGTGCTACAAATTAATTCCCATGTTATTGGATTCTGAATGCAAGAGTGGCTATTGATAAATGATTTTCAAGTCAGGATTATCTGACTTGAAACCTACCCCTCTAATGAAGTTCGAAATTCAGTTTGTTCTCTGTACTCTGTTGAAACACTCCAGCACACGCTTCATGGCCTCATCCCAGTGACAATACCTGTTACTCCTCTATATAGTCCCTTTTCTCCCTCTCTGATTTTACCAAGTGAGCAGGAGAATAATGGTGTGAGTTCTGGCTTCTACATAAAGGAATGCCTTTACCTTCTAGTGTTTCCATCTTGTAGCAGCCTCTACAAACTTTCCATCCTCTGCATACTCTCCAGTAACTACCAAATCACCCACCTGCTTTTTTGATATGTCACAGCATTTCTCAGCTTTTTCTGCCAGGGCATCAGAAGCTGTAGCATGCATCAGCTTTCAGTTCTGTCATCTTCTGCTCAAGTTTCTGATTTTCACCTTCATCTCTTTCTTTATCTGTACATTGAACTTTTCACATCCTCTTTCAAGGTCTCATTTGGCTCTGCTATAGCCATAGTCGGTATCTGTCGAACCCTGAACAACTGCAGCTGTGCTCTATTCTTGTCAATATTCTGTTGTTTAAAAAAAAAAAAATAAAGCAACATACACACACACACACAAAAATTTAGGGATTTCCAGCACCTGTTTCAAATACATTCTGATTCATTTGTATAACAACCTTTTTGAGGGAGCCAATGCCAGCGGCTGCCGAATACTTACCTATGCATCTTCCCAGAACACCTAGTATCCCATGTCTCTTACCTACTGCTCCCAATAACTCTAATTCATGTTTTCAAGATCAGCAAGACCCCAGGCTGCAAACTGGCTGCAAATAGCACTGTATTTGTCCCTCTGGGATCATCAGATTCTTGACCTTCTTTAATCTTGCTAACTTTATAAACTCTCTCAAAATCCCTTCCTACATCTACAGTACTAACTTCTAACTTTCTTTTTAACTCTTTCAATGTTACGATAGGTCCCATTAATTTTGGTCAGTTATGATTACTTTGCATTGCACAGGCTTTTCTAGCAAAAGATATAGTAAGGTTCTCCAGTGTAAGTGGCATTCTCACTCAGTGGTCCACTTTAGCCTTTTCCCCTTCTTTCATGATATACCATTTCCTCTCACTTGCTACAATTGCATTCAGATTTATTGATCCTTGTACACAAATGGTCTCTTTTTATTGAATTTCCCAGAGACCTATGAGGACTCCCTCAACACAGAAGGATTTCCAGTTGTTTGCAAATGTTGCAAAGAGCTGCTGACAAAAAGAATTCAAGAATCCAGCATTGTTTGGAAGAGAAACACCTGTCTCAAGTGAAGAGGCAAATAGAGACATTTTCCGGGAAGTAAACCATGTAGTATGGTCAATAGGAAAGCAGAGCGTTTCATCTATAATTTACCAGAAGTCAATCTTGCAACTTACCCTCTGCCTAAAATATCTGCTGAATTCAACCTGAGGTCAACATGACACAGGGAAGGTGCCTTCTGAACTTCTTCCTGATGAGTGAGGATGGGTGGATGGGTGGAGAGAATGGCAAAAGTAGAAACAGACATGGAAGATAATAGGAAAAACAGCTATCAGTAGGATGGTGGAAGAGAATAAAGTGCTAGTGAGGAGGAGTGTATCCTGGCCTCTCCCCTAAAAACTCATCTTCCTCTGAACTCTGCTACTTTGTTCTTCCTTTTATGCCTGGTTTATTACCCCCTCAGGCTTTGCTCCTCCCATTCTGCTCCCTGGATGATCCTGTCTCTGCTGCAACACTCATATTCTGTCCTGCTGTTCTGCAAGCCCATTTTGCCTCTGAGCTGTAAGCCCCTTCCTCCTTTGCCTGTATTATTTTAATTGCCTAAAATTCCCTGTCTCTCATCAGCACTTACAAGCCCATTACATTTCCCATTCTTTCCACAAGTCTCTCTCTCTCTCTCAAAAGATCTTATTTTGAGAATGACAAATATGCTTCTTCCCAACCCCTTCTCTTCACCGACACATACTCTTTCCCATTTTTACCTGATTGCTACTTTCATGCAAACTACTCCGGCTTCAGTTATTCCACCTTAAAATTACTTGCCGTCTTCTTCCATGTCCTGAATACTTCACTCGCCTACCCAGCCATCTCACTCACACTTCCCCTCACTCGGTCGCCCTCTCCTCTTCCAAACCCATCCCCAGATTCTCATTCCTACAGGTCCCTTTCTCCTCTCTTCTCTGAAATCTCCTCCAAGGCTCACCAGCTTTTCTCCCAGCCATTTTTCTTGCTGCCAAAACCCTAATTCCACCTGCAAATCTCATCTTGCTTTAGCTCACTGAGCCCTTCCTCACTCACGCTCAGCTTTCTTCAAGCCTTTTGCTGGTGCAAGGCCAGCCAGCACATTTAGTAGGTCGTATTGAGAAGCATCCACTTCATCAATCTCAAAAGGATGTTGACAAAGGCTTCTCAAAGGATAAGTGAGTCACTGTTTCCCTGCCACTATTTTATCCCTACCTACTCTAGGACAGCTCATTTAACAAACAAGCAACCGTACCAGGGGATTTGCTCTACTGACACCAACAGCGAGCAGTAAGACACAACCAACAGAAAAAGAAAGTATTATGATGGTAATATCAGCTCAATACAGCATTTTGCAGCCCTTTTCCTTTTGGTTTAGAAACCCCATATGTTCTAATAGCATTGAATGTTTCATGTGTTTTGTTTGTCTTGATTCACCTCTAAGCCCCTCCAGCCAAACTGTAAACTTTGTGCTTCAAAAAACCGCACTAAGTGGGTTACTGAAAGTCGATTCTACTTAAACTTACATATTGCTACATCGATTACAAAGGATCTTGCACAAATGGAGTCAACAGGCTCTAAATTTTATGGTAGGACAATGATAACAAGCAAAAAGACACCAGCAAGAGGAGGCAGTATGCCAATATAAGCTATGAAGGATGTTTGGAGGACTTGCTGTCTGTATTCAAAAGAAACTGGATTCACAACTGGATTAAAAAAGAAATCTGGTAAAAATAATCCTAATTCAGTGGATTAAAACAGACTGTTTCTTTATGCTGATCTAATAGCATTCATATGTTGTTTCCATTCAACGAAGAGGTTTAATCCAGTTGCGCTCTGTATGTGTACAAATACAGGTATTACCTGTTTGAAGTGACGGAGAAGAATCTGGTGCCCACAGCACTTAACACGAGCAATTACTACTCAAAACCCGGGATGATTACTGGATTTGCATACAAGTTGAAATAGGATCAATAATTTCAGACTTACATACTGCAGGAGAAGCTTGCTGGACTGCAAGAAAAATTTTCTTTTCATGTGACAAGTGTAACAAATTGAATTTGCCAATCCATCATGTCCTTGTTTTGCATGGAGCTTTGAGATGCCATTTTTACAGCCAGTCAGGGTCAAGATGAACCATAACTGTATCTCTGAGGATGGAAGATCAGTCTGTGGGCTGCATTCCCAATAAGGTCAATATAGTAAACTCAAATTAAGGCAGTGGACAGGAAACAGGGCTACCATACCTCAATTCTGACATTGCCTAAGGCCAAAATAGTACAGCTTAGGATGTGCGGAGGATTTAGTAGCACTGGACACATCTCTTTTCCCAAGAAAAGTAACTTAGTACCATCTAGGTTTACCTAGCTTTGGACAGTGCTCTTCTTGCTAATGATTTCTGGTTACATGCCGGTGATAACTGTCACAAGGACCATGTTTCAAGGGGAAATCAATTCTCTTCTGGTCTCTGCTGCTGGAGGCTGCATCTTCCCTGAGTCCCCATCATGTTGCTCCTTGCTCTTCTAATGTCTCCCCAGCCATGAGCTCTTCCAGTTTCTCTGAAGCTCTGCTGATTTGGAGTACCAATGCAGATGGAGGAATATCTCCCTGGGGAGAAGAGCCAGCTCCCAGTTTGGAAACAGAGCTAATTTTCAGATGTCCTTCTTTTTCCCACACAAGGAAGGGGCATCCATTCTGCCCCTTCCTCCTCTCTCCAAGAATACCATCTTTTTTCTATGTCAGAAAATAAGCATTAATAAGTAAAGATAATCAAATTGATCCTTGTCCTAGCTGAACCTTCTTGCAAAACACAGTGAACTGATGCCTCTCAGGGAGTGAAATCAACGGCAGAATTGTGTTTCAAGTAATACCGTTTCAAGTAATACTGTAAATGTTAATTCTCCTATGGGTTTTTTTTGTGTGTGTTGCAGGGGTTTTCTTGTTATAAGAAGAAAAAAAAAACAATCTTGAGATTTAGGAAGAAATATAACATCTTTTTGGACTTCTATTTTCAAAAACAGCTTTTCCACAGAAATCCACATGAGTGCCAGAGCTAACAATTAGAACAGTGCTTGAAGTCAGCAATATCTCTTTAGAGAAAAATTATATCCAAGTTGCTATTGCACAGGGAGTTTATAGATGTCATTCTTTTCTTTCTTTTTTTTTTTTCTTTCCATTTAGGTGATTCTCCAGCTTTCCCTGTTCTTCCACCCCCCCTCCTCAGGAAAACTGTGCTCATAAATGAACATCCCGAAGATCCTAATGTGGGCCTCTGCGCTAAGTCTTGCTTCAAAACTAGGGGCTCCTCCCACACAAAATAATTACAGCTGATGCTTCTTTTTTTAACCCAACTCAAAACCACAAGTATGAGGAACTACAGGTAAGTCAGCACCACTCCTCCATCTAACACATCTCCTTACAAAGCATCTGGAAGGTATTGCACAGCTCCAGCCAGCCCGAGTCTACAGAGGAAATTTTTTCTCACAGGTCCCAGAGGACTTGCTTTCTGTGCTCAGTCTGCATCAGTTACAATCCTTATCTACATATCAAGCTGGTAAAAAAAAAAAAGAGAGAGAGAAAAGAAAACCAAAACTAACAAAAAAAATCCCCCATCTCTCATCATGTCTTCACCTCATGTCCTCACCTCATGCATTGGCTTTCTCAGGGTGGGAGGAAGGGGTCTTGGTGTTGGTAAACAAGGGCACCAAGGCGGCTCAGAGACCTGCTGCCTTTCCCTTCAGTGCAGCTTCAGCACAAGAAACACTCCTTCACCAAACAAGGGTTCAGAGAAAAGCATCCAAGCATTGCCTGGGCTGGGCTGGGCTTGACTGACTGAAGAGGTGACGAACCTTTCCTTCATCTCCCGAGACCTCTCCTGGCTGCTGGGCCTTGTTAGCCACAGGTGGAGGGCACAGTTGGACGCAATCCCTGGGGTGATGTCTGGCAGTGATGGGCCAGGAGGGAAAGGAGGGAAGCACCCGGCAGATGGTGTGAAAAGAGGCAGAAGCCTAAATGAAAGGAGCAGACTTGATCTCGGAGAAGCAGAAGGGCAGGAAACTTAGAAATCCTTGATGCCACAGTCACTTTACAGAGTGAAAATATGTTGTTAAGAGAAAATATATCTCTAGTCACGAATAAATACATAGGTCACATATATATTTAAAAGCATGCAATGCCAATTTCCAGAGCAAGACAAATGGTCCCCCTGTTTTCTGCTTTTGCTTGGCCTGGGTGACACATGCAGGAACCATTTTTACATCCCTTCCCTCTTCCAAATTCTAGCTTCAGTTTCTCTTGATTACTATCAGAGTCAGAAAGAGGTTGTGATGCCTCCTAAGAGCCCGTGCCTTCCTCGCATCCTGCCCACACTCACTGCCTGACTCCTCCTCTCCTCTCTCAGGAGAGCAACAAGAAGGTTGTCATACTTCAAGAACAGCAACTCTTACAAAAAAGCAGGCTAACTGCAGTTCCCAGTCTACAAAATTAAACCCTTCACATATTCTCTAAACTTGCCCACTGCGTAAACCTGGACCAAGAGTGTAGTCAAAGCCAGCTACATAAACACCTCACAGTCCAGCTCCATGCTCAGCTCCTCACCAGGACCAAATTAATGGTCATGTCCTATTCTGTTTTGCATCAAGAAGACCTCTTTATGGTGCTGAAGGGATCTTGGAGTAAGTGTCAGCGGTGGTAAGGAGGGGACAGAAGAAAGTTTTGTTTCACCGGTAATGGTGCCCTTCTTGTGTGCCATGCTGCAGGGATGCATTCAATTTTTCCAGACAAATATTTCCATGCGTTGGCTGTCAGCATGTCCGGATGCCTTGCACAGAACCTCCCAAGCTCTACAGCTTTTCCTCTGGAGGCAATGGAAATATCCCAAATACACTGGACCCCAATACCTCATTGTGAGGTTCAGGAACAGAGGGAACAACATGATGGGGTCAAAATTCAAAGTTCAGGCTATTCCTGAACAGATTCTTCTGAAGAGTTTTCCATCTTTTTGCACAGCTGGAAATCAACACATTCAAATAGATACTAGACACATCACTGGCTACTATAATGAACCAATTCCTCACTGCTTTATTCCCTGCACCATTTGTACCATCCAAAACATGTATAAAAAGACTATTTTGCTGTTTACAGGTTTGTTCCAACTTCCCCAAACTGATAGACCAAGTGCTAAAGTACCAGAAAATGGTTTTCTGACTAAATTTATTACAGCAGAACTACAAATAACATTTCTAAATAGGGTGGTTTGAAAATACTGGAGGGTATTTATTTAAAACATGAGAAAAAACAGAGCTCAGTGAAGTGCAAGTATTAAAAATAGAAGTTGGACTTTTAAACTATTTGACAAAACTATGTCAAGCAAACAGTGACCCCAGGAGCCACAAATATTGTAGGAAACGCTCTTGACAGTCCTGGCAAGATGAATTGGAGAACATTTACGGGGATGGGGGAACACACACACCAAAAAAACAAAAAAAACCGCAATAGAGCAGAGCAGAAATCAGTGTACAATTTCTATAGAAAACTTGCTATTTTTTAAAAACTCTGTTGCTGATGGTTCAGATAGGCTCCTAGGTGCACACGACAGGGCAGACCGTAAGTCCATTTAAGCTCATGGGAAATCAGGTGCTAGTATTGCCTCCCACAGCCACTGTCTTTCCACTGAACAGTGAAACATACCCTCCTGACAGTACTTCCTCTACAGTACTTTTCATCTCTTGCTGATAACCCCTGCTAGTAAGAGGATAATATCTATAATCTTCATTTTTCAAATACTGGTGATCTCTTCATTACCTTTACAAATGCATGTCACACGACAGATCAAACGCTGAGTAAATCTGGACTTGAACTATACATGTGGCTGAGCCTGGTTTCTGTAATGGGCTCACCCAAACCCAATTCTTCTGAATGGAAAGCTGCCTGGCAGAAAAGGACCTGGGGGTGCTGG
>VYZW01003111.1:3592-18477 GCA_013401315.1 Balaeniceps rex | reverse complement strand
CCCCTCCAACACCTCTCTCACTCTCGCCAGAGACCAGCCCCAACATCCAAAATCTCCAGCCATTTCTCCCACACCAAAGGTGCCAGGACTGAAAGGCCTCTCCTCAGGTGCAGCCCTGCCTCCCGAGGCAGGGCTCTCCTCAGGTGCAGCCCTGCCTCACTGCTGTGGGACAAAACACCTTTTTCTGCTGGGCTCACGCCCGGGGCCTTCTATCTGCGTCAGGCAATAAAGCCATGGGCCGATGGGAAACACTGCTGCCAAAGAGACCCGCAGCAGCCCACGCACACTCTGCTCTGGTCAGAGCTCGGGACAAGCTCCGAAAAACCCCCATGTGCACTTTGTTGGCAGCTTCCCAATTTCACCTGCCTCCAGTATGTGCTACGTTTCTGCCTACCACAGCTTGGTTTTCCTCCGGCTGAGTTTGGTGGGCAGCTGTGAGGGAGAAAAGCAGACTTTGCTGCCAGGCCGCAAGCATGCACATGTCACTTCAGACATGAAACACAGAAAAACTTGACCTTGCCACTTTCTACTAGTAGCCTGTGGCAACCTGAGCCTGTAACTGAGCAGCAGGGGGAATGCTCTGTTCCCGGGCATTTGCTTCCCCTGCTTTTGTTGAAGATACTCAGGACTTCTGCTGTTAGATGAGGGCTACAAAAAGAAGTTTGTATTTCATTAGGTATCAAATAAAATATGTTAGTCATCGGTTCGGTACCTAGAACGCAGACCTCTCATAAGATCATAAAATGGTTTGGGTTGGAAGGGGCCTTTAAAGGTCATCTAGTCTACCTCCCACCCCCCCACCCCCTCCCCCTGGCCGTGGGCAGGGACGCCTTTCACCACAAATCACGTCGCCTAAAGCCCCATCCAACCTGACTGCGAACACTTCCAGGGCTGGGGCATCCACAACTTCTCTAGGCAACCTGTTCCAGCTGCACACAGAGCTGTTGACTGCAACACTTTGGATGCAGCCACCCAGCCAATTCCTTATCCATCAAATAGTCCATCCGTCAAATCCATACCTCTCTAGTTTAAAGACAAGGACGTTGTGTGGGACCATGACAAAGGCCTCATGGAAGTCAAGGTAGATGAGAACAATTGCTCCTCCCTTATCCACCAAGGGAGTCAGTCACTCCCTCGTAGAAGGCCGCCAGATTAGTCAGGCACGATCTGCCCTTTGGCAAGCCATGGTGGCTGTCTCCAGTCACCTCCCTGTCACCCAGATATGCCTTGGCATAGCTTCTGGGAGGGTCTGTTCCATGCTCTTGCCGGGCACAGAGGTGAGGCTGACTGGGCCACCAAGGTGTGTGGCTTAACCAGCTCTTTAGCTCGGGCTGGGCTAGAGCATCGCTCATGCTCTTTGTGCATCTTCTTCTGTGAGGGCTAACACAGCCCTTCACAAAACAGCCCCTTTACAAAACAGAATAGCTTTAACCAGTGTTATATAACCCAGGCACTTCACTCAGATATTATCCTAGGAGGTGGGATCTGAACACTTTTCAGCATTCGCGCTCTCTCGGTCCTGTTTGGTAAAAGTAAAGATTGAAACAACAAATTTCACCTGTCTCTGGTATGAGCTTGGCTGCTCACCTGGACCCTGTTCCTGCTCATGTCTCCATTCCCAACGCCTCTCTCTCTGGATTCAGTTTCTAGAGGGCACAGTAGTCCCAAGTGCTGGCATTCAGAGACGAAAGAGGATGCCGATGGAGAAGCGCCTTCGCTCACTTGGCAGTGAGTCTCACAGTAGGCTTGGGAGCTGGGTGTTTTGTACTTTCTGGGAGGAGAAACGCCTACACGTTGCTGCCTCAGTTTTGCCTCAGAAACTGATTTCATATATAGGACGCCTTGCGACAGGCTCAGAAGTGAGCCAGAAGGCGTATGAACTGCAGCTCTCATGGGACACTGCAGAAGCATCTTCAGGGTTAAGTGTTGTCTTTTTCACTCAAACTCTACTGCCCAAGTTTGCCGGCAAACCAGCTTCTTCACCAAAACAAGGAAGAGCGGAAACCCATTTTCTTAACAAGATGACCCTGTTGATGGGGACTGTCAGTGGCAACGTTTGTAACGCCTTGGTTTCCTTGTCTCTCTTGCACCAGAGGTCGCACCGGAGAGAGGACAACATGAATAACACAAAGGTGACCTGAGCTTCTACTCGAGCAGCACCGGAGGTGCTCTGTTCTTGGGCGTTTTTTTTCCCCGAGACCTCTACATGCTCATTTAATACTCTCAGCAGGTGTGGAAAGCTTCCAGCCTTCTGGATCACAAGTGTGCTTTCATAAAGGAAGTCTCGAGCTAAAAAATTTCAAGAAAGCCCCAAGCCCCTCTGTTCTTCCTTGCATGGTCCAATTCTCTACAGAAATCAGAAGAGAAGCACCACTTAGGATTGGGTTTGGCAATTTTATTGTTTCCACCTTAAATGTCAAGTTTGATGGTTAGTATTCTTTCGGTAATGCTTCTCTGCAGTCTTTGATGGTACGTTGCAGGTTGTGATTGCAAGCTCGATCACAAGTACTGAACGCTTCTGTCCATAAGCCATGCACCTGAAACACCTGGCAGAGAGTTAGGAAACATTTCCTGGGCGATGCTGTAAACGTTGCTTACTTTTCAGTCCTCCTCTCCAGAGTTCTCTTTGGATTTCTTTTTCTTCTTCACTTTCTTGCATTTCTTTTTCCATTTTGCATCACCAGAAAGCTGCTTTCTGTCTTTTTCCTTCGGATGCACTTTCACCCCTCTCTGCACAGGAATGTTTTCTCTTTCTACATGTTTGTTTTTCATTTTCCTGGCAAGAGCCCACAAACTCTGGGTGAACTGGCACTGGTGGGAGTGCACATTGTCCATGCCATATGCCAGCTGATGGTGACTGCCCTGCTGTGCTTCCGCGCTGCAAGTGCGCCTCCGCTTGGGAGGCAGACAGTCTGCTTGGCTTCTCCTCAGCTTCTGCCACCCAGGAAGAGAGTCAGAGTGCGCTCTCTTCCTGCCACAGTGCTGACGGGGAGTTCCTGCGGAGACATGTGCTTTCCTCTTCCCTGGGGTCCTCTGCGCATTTTCTTCACCTCCTTCATTTTGCAGTCCCACAATGCCTCCAGGAAATAGACTGTTTAGCACCGGGTCCAGCTCCGCCATGGAACTGCTCTTTGTAGCTTGGCATTCAGCGCCTGCTCCGGGGGTCAAATCAGGGCGCCTGGAGAAACAACAGTGATCTTAGTTTAGGGTTCTTCTTGCAGCTGCCTCATGGCTTCAGTCCCACCCTGTCATGTTCTGGCAGCACTTGATATGACATGCGCAAGACCGAACCAGCACTAGATGCTGGAAATTAGATCATGGTCTTCCAGCCGTGTCTGTCCCTTTCAGAGTAGTAACTCATCTACTCATCTTTATACCCTCTCGGACCTCCATTTCACCTCTTTTCGCAGCTAGCCAGCCTCACAGAGCAGGCAGCTAGCAATTTACACAAGTGCAACAGTTTAGTGCCAAGCAAGGAGGGAGAAGAAAGGACCTGGTGAACTGCAGAACAGACAGAAATCAATTGGACAAACAGTCATTCTCTCCTGGGACAGAAAGCAAAACCCACTGGAGGAGAACACCACCACCACCGGGACCAGTAACAGGAGAGGGAGTGTATTCTGAACACCCTTTCATACTCGTCGTTACCTGACATAGAAGAGTAAATATGCACACTGGCAGAGTTTTATTTGTTTTCAGCTTTTCTGGATGGTTTACTCAGCTTCAGCTAATGTAGTCTTTGCCAAAATATTAAAACAGAAGATTTCAGAAAAACAAATTCAAGAAGACATAGAAATTTATTGAATAGCAGACTGTAGTAAGAAGAGGTGAGACTCTCATGGTGTAGGAAGAGGCTAGGAACCCAGAGAGAACACAGGCACACCTTGTGCTTTTTAAATTGACACACTACAAGCAGATGGTTCCCTTAAGTGCACTAAAGGAAAAACTTCCCTCTTTCCTTTGATAGGCTATAACACATGCTGCAAGACAAGGGAGAGCTCTTTATAATTGCAACACTCCCTCTTTTCTGTAATTCACCTTGAAGGAAATACATGAAAAGTTAGCACAGCCTCTGTTCTTTAAAAGAGAAAGGGGAGGGAGGTTTACTAGAAAACTTCATGTCAAAATGAAACTTGATGGTCAACATACCTTTTAACAGCATTACCAAATACGGACCTAACATCGTCCACTGCTGAGACACTTGATAAGGTTCTAACATTTGACACGGTGTCACCTTGCTAAAGAGAGCAGAAATGAGTATCAAGCGATTCACAGTTCTGGCTGAAGCTTCAGACCTACATTAAGCTTGACAACAACATTTCCAACAAAAATCATGTCATTATGATGTTTTACCTCATTACTTACTTATTTGTGTTCAGAAAAGCAATATATATAAATGGCACAGGACTACAAGATTTGCTAGACAACATCAGACCCATTCACGCTGATGCTCTATCTTTGAAAGTGAGGAACATAAGCACATCAGTAAATAAATATCAAGAATGCCACAAAGGTACTCTACTGCAGCCTCTATCATATAGTTATTAGGAACCAGACTCAAAAGAGGCTTAAACAGCTCATCAGGCTAAGAGAATGAAACACTGGCTACATAGAAAATTCCAAATTCCTGACAAATACGTTTGTTTACTTTTAACTAACGTGTTTTCTAACCAAACTGCATTAAAGTACTCTTCAACATTTCAGTACGAGGGAAGACTCTATACACTATGCCCGTATTGCAAAAGAAACAGTACAACAACATTTCTGTCACTTTTATATGTGTATATATATATATAATTTCTTCACAGTAGCTAGTATGGGGCTATGTTTTGGATTCATGCTGAAAACAGTGTTGATAACATAGAGATGTTTTAGTTATTGCTGAGCAGTGCTTACACAGGCGTCAAGGCCTTTTCTGCTCCTTAGACTGCCCTGCCAGCAAGCAGGCTGGGGGTGTAGAAGAAGTTGGGAGGGGACACAGCCGGGACAGCTGACCCCAGCTGGCCAAAGGGATATTCCATACCATATGACATCATGCTTCGCAATAAAACTGGGGCGGGGGGAGCGGAGGCTGACAGGTCCTGCTGCTGCTTGGGGACTGGCTGGGCATCAGTCTGTTGGTGTTGAGCAATTGTTTTCTTTTGCATCACTTGTTATTTCTTGGGGTTTATTTTCCTCTCTCTTTGTTGTTTGGGTTTTTTTTTCACTTACATTTAAAAAAAATTATTAATCTGTCTTTATCTCAGCCCAGAAGTTTTCTCACTTTTACCCTTCCAATTCTTCCCCCCGCCATCCCACCGGGGGGGTAGTGAGTGAGTGGCTGTGTGGTGCTCAGCTGCCTATTGAGGTTAAACCATGACAGTCCTTTTGGGTGCCCAACATGGGGCACCAGGCTAGAAGCAAGGGGAGGACAGTTATAGTTGCAAACACTTTACATTCCTTTTTAACAGAAAAGCTAATGTCTAAGTTATGGATGGCATACCTGAAAAATAAGTAAAAATAAGATGGCAGTATGTGAAAGGAAAGGCTACTTCCCCTGAATGCTGAAAAGCAGCTAGTAACATGGGCAAAGAATTTCTTTGTCACAGTAATATGATTTGAACCGAACTGAGCTTTTGTAGATTAAATAAGCTATAAAACAGTTAAGTTTTTAATTTATAAATAACCTGTAACCATATGAAATTCAAGCATCCACTTAGCTTATTTCTCAGAAAAACTCATCCAACTTACATAGACCTGGCTAGTTCAGTTCCACTGGGAATGTTCAGTGAGAAGAACAGCAATGTCTCTTGAGTATAACAGAATCAACTCTCAACTACTACGGACAAGTATCTGAACATCGGCTGGCTTGCCCTTCTCAACTCCCCTACCCAGAGCGTCCAGCTGTCCGATCCAAGGCTGAACTCTGACACAGGACAGCTGCACATCCTTGGCTCAGACTTGCAGGGAAATTGCTAAGTTGTGAGAAAGAACAGAGTTGAACCTTGCAAGGTAAGAAGGGTAAAATGCAGAAAGAGGTTGGACTGTTTTAAGTAGGATAGTTAGGAACTCAGGAATTAAAGACTAGAAAATCAACATGAAAAGATGTAAAATCCTAATGGAAAAAAACAGAGAGTTGGAAGACAGGAGCTCAGCGAGACTTCAGATCAGCCCAGTCCATGAAGCAGCGCACCCCCACCCTTTACCTCCTGGCTGAAGCAAAGACCCTGAAGTATCTCCTTCAGGGAGCATGCTAAGGCCTATCATAGTGTCCTGCTACTCTTTGCCATCTTTTGTGTTTACCAGAAGTGTAAATCAGGTGGTTTTGGTTAAATTGCATAGATCCTGCTTGCAAAGCCTCTGCACATGACAGAAGATGCAGCAAAGGGACCCAGTAAGGGAACGTGACATCTGGTAGCTAAAGCGATTTTTTTTGAGAAAGAAAAATTACTATTCAGCCAAATCTCAATGGTCTTGCACAGTTTTTACTTAGATTCTGTTCAGCCCAAGCTCATGGAGAGTTCATTCATTCAAGTCTATCACCACTTGTTTGCTGGGATACTTACTAACAATAGTAATAGGCTGACTACACTGTTTCTCCTTTGGATTTTCTGTATCAAATTGGACACTGTACACTAACAAAGACTAAAAAAATGCCGAGAAACAACAACAAAAACCATACCACACCACACCCATGCCAGTCCTTCTGAAAAACCCCAATGCTCTCCATGCCACTAGAAGAAATTAGAGCCTCTTATTTCAGTGTACCTGCTATGAGCTTCCAGTATTTTTGCAAACTCTTAAGTTGTATTTTTTAAAGCTTTTCTTCTTATATTTATATTGTAAAAAAGATCTTCAATCTCCAGAGAAAAAGGTTATGATTAAAAATAATTTTCAAAAATCTTCTTTCATGATATAATTAATCTACACCCATCTCCTTAATAGACACTATAACATTTTCTGATAACATTTTAGTTTATGAAGGATCAACATTCAATTTATTCCTTACCTGCTTAGGTAAACCTAGCAAAATACAGCTCTAGAGAAATGTATGTTTTCAAGTATTTTGGTAACTCAGCATTTTTACTAAAACCAAAAGCTCTACAAGTACTCACTTTTCAGTGAAAATTATATTCCCTCCCCTCCGGATGACAATGGGTTTCCTGATTACACTATGTTTTAATGACATACAAATGAACAGTTGCTGCATTCAAAGTTGTTAACATCATTAAAACAGCAACTTAAAGTGTTCAGCTCTGTTATTTATCAGAATAATATGCAAATTCTTTTTCCTGCTACAGTGAGAAACGTAGAAATTTAAAGTTCAGCCTCTTTTTGAAGCCACATTACCATAGACATTGCTCTACAGTTGACTCATGTTAAGCTTGGTGGGTGTATGTTCCCAATGCAAGACAAACACATACCTGCAGACTCCTGGGCCAGGCTTCCCCTTTCCATCCCAGACTATGCAACATGCACTCTCCTTCCCATTTTGAGTTCCCTGCTTTTCATTACCTTAACTCTTCATCTCGTCCCGATCACATGCTAAAATCTGTAGTCAAATCATTTTGCTGAAAGACCAACAAAAGATCTGCCTACGCCACTCCTCAACTTTCCACTCTGGATTGTGCAACATGTCTCACTCCTTCCCATGCTGAGCTCCTTATTCTTCATAATCTTAATGCCCATCCTAATCCCAACCCACATTCAAAGCCTAGTAGATATATGTGCAGTTTTCCATACCAGCCCTCATCTTCCCATTGTGGCTTGTACAACACAGACCACTCCCCATCTTCCAAGCCTCTTACTTCTTATAGCTCCTCACTGTCCATTGAGGCTTTCAGCAGTCCAGATGGATTATGAAATATTTCTCATAGTATATCTCTACGCCATCTTCAGAAGAAAAAGAGAGGACCTCCTGACATTTACCTTGCTGTCTCTAGGGATGAAAAGAAAAAAACCCAAACAAACTACAGAACAACATCATTTAGAAAATATTCTATAAGGCTTTGCAATGTAACACATACCATTAGGCGGTGCAAGCATGAAGACAAGAGAACAGAAGAAGGACAAGAGAGAACATGCACCCAAACCTACCGTGATCCCAGTCCCTTGTTTTCCAGCACAGGGTTTTCGAGGGCCTTTAATTTTTCTGGCACTGTAAGTAGCTCTAACCAGAAAATAAAAATAAAAGGTCGTCAGACAACACATTGGGCAGGAGGGGGGGCAAGGGGGGGCGGACCCAAAGAAACCCCACCACTGTCACACTCTTCCCAGTGAAGAACTTTGGACACTGACAATTGGCTGCAGCTCCCAGCTTTCTGCTTGCGGAAAACTGTCTTCATTGACCTTAGGACCAGGGGGGCACTGGGAGAATGAGAATAGCAGCAGAGGAAAAGGGGCAGATAACAGGATATGTGTTTTGAAACTGTATTACTGAGACTCTTCCTATCATAGCAATACTAATGTATTTTTTCTTTCTATAGTTTTTTTTTCTTTCTTTTTAGTCCACTAGACGTGGACTAATAGTAATTCTTCCATTAGACTTCACATTTCAGATATACTAATAAAAAATTCTTGACTTTACATATAAGATGTTTCCTTTTCACCCTTAACAGGATTCTGAGCAGAAAAGATTTCTGACCCATGTAGCTCTCTCAGCAAGTTATACAGATCCATAATTTCAAAGGACATACTTTTTTTGCCCTCTCTCGTACCCTACATACTTAATGCAAGAAAGACTGTAGCCCCACAGTCTTCTCTTTTTTCCTTCTTCTTGCTAAAAAAAGTTGAGAAGTTAATGGACAGATTTTTGCTTATATTTGAAGTTTTCAGGAGAATACTCAAAATGGTTTTTGGATAGGATTAGGCACCCAACATACAAAACTAAACTAAGCTGTCAGTTCCTGTGTTCAGTGACTTATGAAATTTTGACTGTGTACAGACATCATTTTATCCTGAAAATGAGAAAAAGACAAACATTTCCCCTACACTAGCTGTTCAAGTAGAATTTAAGATTTTTTTTCCATGTTTAAAATATATTGCTTTAGGTAAAGCTTACCTTTACCATCTGGGATAAAAATCACACAAAATATGTTTTCTCACATTCTGGGCCTTTTTTTGTAACTGCCCTAGAAGCACAGAATTCTTTCTTTCCCCCCCTCTTAATAAGAGTACTGGAAAGAGAATGAAATACATCTGTTCATTATTACATGCAACAGCAGTTACTTGGCTAACTAGTAAGTAGCCTACCTGTATGCACTCTTTGCATAAGCTGTTTTAGTTGTTACGTGGGCAACATGGCTTGTGCTAGCCAATGCCGAGAGAGAAAAAGCATCTTTGTAGACCTTGCTCTGGAGACCACATTGCTGAATGAGCATCCACACTTGAAAAAGCATCACTAAATCTTGATATACCACTTGCAAGTAATCAATAAAAAACCTTAAAAGTCAGTTGTAGGTTAGTAATGCTTTGATGAGTTTCACTGCCTACCACAGCAGCTTTTATCCAGGACTTTCCTTTGGCTTTTCTAACATTTCATTATTTCTGCCAATGTCACTGGCTAACCATGTAACATAACTAAAAGAAATTGGCAAGGTTATTACAGTTGTGCCTTTTTCTTTATTTCATGTTAAAAAAGAAAATCAGCTGGAAGGTTTTACCCTTTACTTCCTCATCCCTTCCCAGTGCTTCTTCTGACTCTATGCAACATTACAAAGTTAGGTTTTCCTGGAAAACTCTGTGAAGAACAAGCCTACACGCCTGCTGAACCCAGCCTCAGGACAAGAGTCACTGGCCACAGAGCTGATGATGTTGGAAGTGTCTGAGGAGAGAACTCAAACAGAGTCTGGTCGCTGGGGCACTGCGGGACCTGCACATCTGGGCACACTTACATATCTGGTTGTCCACATGGATGTGAAAGCAGAACTGATCATGGACTGCTATTACAGACACGTTAAATATAGCCCATGGAAATCTGGAGAGCTAGTGTATCTGTGAGGTTAGAGACACTACATTTGACTCAATAGCCAAAGCAAAAGAAGACACATTTGTATTTCAATAATTCAGTTTTAAATACAGTATTTAGACAAATACCTGTCATCAAAGACTCACCGTCCTCTCCAATCTTTCAGTCTCTTTCACCTGAAGGTTCCTGAAGCAACATTTGAGAAGACAAGGCCTTGTTTTACTCAAATAATTTCTAAATGCAGAAAGCAAAAAGAGTATATACCTCTCCCTAGGCATCCTTCTCATCTCAAAGACAGAAAAATGGATTTTGAACTATATTCACACAATATTTTTATATTATAGACACAATACAAAATGTGCTGCTTCTTTTTTAAAATACTGAAATACTGATTTCATTATTTTCTTGGAAAATGGTATTTTCAAAGGACTGGGGGGGATCAATGACTTAGGAAGAATTAAAAAAAAGATCAAGGATAACAGTATGGTGATGTAAAGAGAACAAGGTTAAGCTTTGCAGACTGTCAACAAAGGGGGAAAACACCTTTTGAAAATACCCAAACTTGTTCTGGCTGAACACAGCGGATCCCATTAAGACTGATGTGGAGTCTGACTTGCAAGGATCTTCTCAGAGCATGTTGGATGACACAAAGGACAGAGCACAAAGCCAGTCTTATTACAAGTCTGCTCTGTGGCTGTGACTGAAGGGTACAGAAGCCAGGCAGAAAAGGCTTTCTACATCATCCTAGGCTGCCTGGCTGGGCTTTACAAGCACCTTTTCCAAGCGGTCCTCCTCCTGTGCTGAGCACCCCATATCACCCAGTCTGCTGGGCTGCTGACCTGAGTGCCTCTGCACTTAAGATATGCAGTGCTGCCTCCCTTCTCGATTTCTATTCCTAACACCCTCGTGTAGGAGGAGGAAATGCAAGCATGCAGACTCCATAATTCATCGGCAATGGCTGTACATGGTGGGGATGCAGCTTTCGGCAGTACTTCGCTCTGCACAAGAGGGAACTGTCCCAAAGCCAAGTTTAAAAACAATTTTAAAACAGTTTTGTTTTCTGTCTTGTGACTCATTTGACAAAACAACCCACAACTTGCAAAGAGATTTAGCAAAGCCTCTTTGTTGTGAGAGTGTTTAGGTCAGAATCCCTTCCAAGCCAAAAAGCAGTGTTTTCCACTTACTGCATCAGGATTAACCTGGGTTGGTCTTCAGTTTTGCTGCACTGAAGTGAGACCCCCCCCAAAATAACAATGATAGGAGTCCCAGGGTGACATGAAATGCCAGATACAATAGTCCCGATCAGTCACTCGTTCCTCTCAACATTTATATTCTGTTGATTCACACAAGCACTTCTGCCTAAGAACTACAAAATTCCACCTATGGACTTTTCCTTAGGTTATTTAGTAATGAGGATGTCACTGGGAGTACGCAGTTTTCCCACCTCTTATTGATGCAGCTCCAAGACACCAACCTCAAAGATAGATACTTATCAGAAATTTTTTATGAGAAAAACGTGCAGATTGTAATACTTGATGACATAGGAAGACCCTCTTAAAAATGCAATTCACAGAAAGGTGAATTAATGAATGATCTCCTGTAAAGTATTCATCTTGTTGATTAGTTTTCCCAATATGAAGAGACAATTAGAAATTACAAATTAGGAAACAACTGCCTAAAAATATTTTCCTTAAACCACTTAAGACCAAAGTAGCAACTGCTTTCTCTGAGCGAGGGATTGTCCCGAGAAATCGCTGGTAATAGTGATGAGCCTCAAGCTGAAGGGGTAACTAAGGGGTAACACAGATGAATTCCCACGTATGTTGAAGACACCGCTATGAAATTTAAAACACTACTTTAACTCTTTTATATATGGAATAACTAAACAGGTAAAAAGAATCTCATGGCCTGGACTCAGGGAAGCAAACAACTCGTATGTGGCACAGCACACGCAGAACTACATGAGCTCCGGAGGGCAACAAACTACCCAGGGGCCCTGTGGGTGGAGATTTCCGAAGCTGCAGAGGGGCCTGGGTGACCTGTTAGCTGCACCTGGAAGCTTTCAAAAGAATGTTTCCAGGCCATGTGCAACACCCCTCAAGGACCAGATGGGGCAAACATATGGCCCCTCAGGGATTTCTTACATGTAGATCACATGTAATGGAAACATACCCTGATTACAGCTGTGCCTGTAGGTGATGGCTACCCAACTTTTTGGCTTGATCTTGTCCATGAGCCCCAAGGTGATCCCACAGGTATGTCACTTGAATAAATGGGCATTCAGGTTTTAATATTCAGTTCATATGCGATTTAACAATATTTTCTTGGTCAATGCTCAGACATGCAGAAGAGCAGAGAGGGAATGTCAGGATCAGTGATGTGGCTTGGGGAACTTTGCCTTGCAAGGCTGTTTTTGCCAGCTGCTCCCAGCCTGTGCTGCTTCCAGTGCTGGCTGCAAAGCCAGCAGGCTTGTTGGGGTTGAGTTGAGAGCTGGTGTGAGCTCCAGGGATTCCTTTCTCCCAACAGCGCTGCACATGGTTCATTCTGGACCAGCGTGGTGCCACTGCAGGCACACAGTAACTGTCTGCAAGATGGTCCTGAGCGGAAGGGAGAGAAGAGTGCCATGGACTAATCCCATGTTGGAACTGCATTCACTGCCATTCAGATCTAAGTGTATTGATATATTTCACAGGAGCTGCTCTGTTCTGTTTACAGATGTGGCTGTAGTTGATGGTTATACAGCTTCCCGACTGGATTCCAGTGTCTACTGGTAAACTGGAGATGTCTAGCTCTTAAATTTTTATCCATGCATGACACAGTGTTTGGACTAGTGACTAGGTGCACCCCCAAATGTCCAGGCTTTGTTTCTAAGCATTATTAATGTATTTTGAGAAGCATTGCCTCCTGAAGGTACCGTGTTCCTGATGAGCAATGGTTACTTCTAATTAAAGTGACCCACTTTCTAAAGAGACGGACTGCCAGACTGTGGAGGAGGAGGCGTTTCATGAAGTAAGCAGTCGTTTCATGAAGTAAGCAGTCATGCAGTGCCAGCCTCTGATGAAAAAAGAGGGGCAATTCAAACAGGCGTGCCAGGTAGTTGCTGTCCCTCGGGCATCCAGTGTCATACATCAAAACCACTGTGTGTCTTGTGGGCTCTTCCCATGGTGCCTGTCACTGCACATCCTGTCAGTAGCCAAGCTATTAGTACAGAGCAAGAGTTCTAAAAGAAGCCTGGAACAGCTCTCTCAGGATGACTGTCACCTCTGAGGTGTGGAGGTTTTTGCCATCAGTGTGCCACAGAGACACCTGTAAACATCTGTGGACGCAGAGAGATGCTCACCTCCCACCACACCCCATTCACAGGAATTTCAGAACTTTGCTATTTTCAGAACAAAACCATCTGAACCATGCTCAGCAGATGATGGGAAATGTGACTTAATCGAATGTACCTCACTCAGTACCTGCATCTCAGAGCTTGCCGTGAGTCCCTAGAGGCCCTAGGCACAACAGAGGGGGATCCCTCCCTGTGAACTGAGGTCCGAAGGGATGCACTGACAGATCAGGCACAGGCTTGGAGGGAACCTGCACTGTCCTTCTGCATCCTCTATGCCTGAGCCATGCTGAGGCTTTACCTTTCTTGGCAGCACTGTCCAACCCCGGGGAAGCCTACCACACTGGCATATAGGAATTTTTTCAAAAGAATCAAGGTACTGAGCACTTTTGCTGGGGTCCATAAGTGGGAGACAAGTCCTGAAAACTGGAGGCATGCAAGCGGTGCCCATGTGGGAGAAAAGGCAAAGGGGGAGAGCAAGGTTCAGGTGTCTCCTGAGAGGGCCTGACTCCGTCCCCTCGGGGTGTGGGTGCTGGGCTGGGGAGGGAGAGCTGGAGGTGGCACTCCCTGAGGCAGGGATGGTTTTTGTCCATCTCACTCAAAGGGGCAATTGGTCAAACAGCTGTGCTCCCCTACGTACTCTCTGTCTGGCCTAATGAGTTCTGTTCAGTGGGACAACTTGTCCCAAAGGGTCAGAGAGTACCTCCATGCAGCAGCACCAGCAAGCCTTGGAGAGTGAAGGTGGGCGAGCGCCAAAGAAATTGTCTGCAAATATAAAAGCTGACCAAGAAGGGGGAGCAAATGCATGACACTGGGAAAACTGGATTACAACCATCCCAGAGTCTAAGCAAAGCTGAGAGAAGAAAGAGGGCCTCCAGAGTGCATTAATTTGCAATTACTTTGGGAGTTTCCTTTGGTTCTGCTGAAACTAAGGAAAAATTGCAGCCCCGGGTTGTTCACTTGTTCAGAGATGCTAACAAAGTGAGAAAGAACATTTCCTGGCAATGTCAGACATCCTGTGAGATTGTCACTGAAATTGGGAATAAACTTCTTAATGCCAATGTAGTATTAAGAAGTAGGCATTCTTTATTGCAGCGCTGGATGCACAGGGGATCATTCCACCAAGCGTGCATACCGTCCAGTCTAACAAGTGCAATATTTATACAATTTAATGATACATATTCATTTTCTGAGTTTCTTCTCATTATTCGATAGTCCCTCATTGGTGCATATTCCCCTCGCTTCGATTTAAAGCCACAGTGTGAACTGAATTTACTGCGCATGCTCAAGGAGAGTGGCGGGGCTAGTCCTCTTGGTCCTGAATTAAGTCAGTGGTCGCAATCTCCCCCTGCCGGAATTACCCTTCGCCCAGTTTCTCCCCCTTTTGGCAGATCTAAGTAGCTCTTCATGGTTTCTTGACCAGGTTAACCAGCTATCAGTTACACTTCTGCTTTCTAACAATCACATCCTGCTCATAAGACAAAGGTGTATTGTCTAAGCTCCTATGGAGATAAGGCAGGGCTCTACAATGGATTTCTATAGCAGCATCTTTATATAAGTGATGTACTTATGTTTAATTATTATAACAATTCCCCATTTCTGTGTTGC